>JAYMTE010000866.1:0-15392 GCA_036897545.1 Pelargonium fulgidum
GTATGATATATCATACAAATTGAAGGATAAATGAAGAAAACTTTCATGTACAATGCATGGGGTGATCACCATCAGTATTTATAACATTTTGATAGAGACAAACCTATCTCTAGCTACAAATTTGGCACATAATTACATTAATTACTAAAGAAATCTTCATCATATGCAATTATATATAAATAATGAATTATATTACCCACTATGTCTTTAATAAGTGTTACTATTATTATTTTGTTATAAGCAACGGGGCAACGGGCATGTATTTCTCATTCCTCTAGTGGGGCGTCATCCTGTTAGTTGTTAACTCTACTTTTAAACTCATAAATCTCACTCCATATCATCAATAAAGAAACTCGAACCTGAGACATTAAAGAGAATCCAAAACACATCATTTTGAAAAAAACACTCATTTTAAAATAAAAGAATTACTTAGAAATAGTTGAAATATCATATCAATATTGGGGAGTGTTTAGGTCAAGAGGTAATGCGAATGGTGCTGTCCATCTGCATGTATAGGATTAACGGTCTATCAGGACCTTCAAGTTGATTGGGCTTCTATGCTTGTCTCCCAAAATACCTTATTGAAAAGGCCAACCTTTCTCTTAACTAGGCCAAGACAATATTTGCTTCTTTTCTTTCGGTCTCAACCATGAAGTTTTCGAAGTAGGTCTATAATCAACACGTGATCAGCACTTTAAAGTCATTCTACACTTGGACTAATCTTTAATCGAACTGGATAAGACCAATCATTTGCTTGTATTGACCATAAAGAGGCTCACTTCTTTCCTTTCCTTTCCAATTTTTTTTTTTTTTTTTTTTCAATGCATTATGTGCAATGGACATTGATCTCGAGTGATTTATTTTTAAATTATAGAAGTTAAGAATTTTTTGTTGTTAATACTGTACATTTTCTCTAAACTTTCTTTGGACATGGTGCATATATTTTTACAAATTTCATTTTATAACAAAATTTTCACTCTCTTTAACCAAACAACAATTATAGTGAAAATGATTTCACTCTTACACTCAAAATAATCCAAATAGTATTACCTCCAAATGAAAATGAATATTGATTATTACAATGGCAGAATAGTCCAAAGTTTGTCCAAATTTTTAAAGAATGAATTAATTTCTGGTGTTGTGAGATTTTTCCTCTCTCCAAAGGGATGGTAAATGTATTTGTCTTTCTGCCACCCCAAATAATGAAAAAGTTACAATTAAAATTAAAAGGAGGAAATCATTGGAAATCCTAAAGAAGGATGGGATCAGAAAGAAATGAGGATACTATTTCTATTGCATGATACCTAAAATATGTATAAAAATTGGACCACATTTGACATGGAATAAGCATAAGAGTAATAAGTACTATACAACTTTCTTGATTTATGTTTTATTTGGTTCATGTCACATAAATAATAATTTTATGCCATACAGATATAGTACACTAGATTTTCATTCTTAGAGTTGGACCACATCTTTCATGAATATGTTCATAACCTTAGCTAGCTACTTCCTCATTTCTATATGTACTTGTAAGACACCAAATGGAAGAGAGAATTGTTAATTAGTTACCACCATGCATGCATGCAAACATTTATGTATGAACTTAGAGAGAAGAAAAAGAAAAATAGACACACCACCTAATCATGTCCATATAATTAATGTTGCATATATAGTGTGCTACTTTTGTGAAGGTTTCAAGATCCTACTGGTAAGGAATCAAGTCTCCAGCTCCACCCGAGGCCTCAAGTCTCCGTCTTAATCCCTCAGATTTCTAGACTTCGAACATTTTTAAAGACAACTCTCACGTGTTGAAAAAGACAAATCCTATTATAAATTAAATTTAACGTGGTATCAAAGTTTGATTTGGTTTGAGTCTGGTGGTCTGTTTTTGTTGTCTTCTTTTCTGATCCACATAAAGGGTCTGTTGTTTCATCCGACTTACATGTGAAAGTAAGTGTTAACAAATTTCACTTTAAGAAATGTGAAATCTGTCACCATTTGACATGCACGTTGAACTTTCCACCTATCAGTTTAAGTTTTTGAGTTATATCAAGTTTAACTGATTTTATATATATATTGAAAGTTGCAGTATAATTATTTAATTTGAAAGCAAACATAAATATAGAATGTGTCGGTGTTAATGTAGAAATAAAATGGAGAGACGGCAATGATGATGGTTTACGATGGGGTTGGTCAAATGTGTATAAAAATGAGAATGGGTTGATGTTGTAGTGGCTTCCATCCCAAATTAATATATAGTTGTATAGTAATAGTGCTGCTTCTATTCTACTACGCCTACTTCCAATGCTCAGTGGTTGCATCACCTTCAAATTTGGCCTTGGGTTGACTTCCCACCAATATCATCGGTGGATGCTTCAAACCTCACAAACCATCCATCCTTTTTGTACCAATTTTTTATAAGCTCAATAACCACCATATTATTTGTTCAAAAAGAAAAAAAAAAACTCTTAAAAAGTTATTTCACTTATTTATATGATTTTTTTATATTAAGAATAAATTAGAGCTGACAACTTAATTAGGTTACAACCAGAACACAACCATATTTACTTAGATTTGAGTTTAACATGATTGGATTCGCGTTTACTAACTCATTTCATTTAATCTGGTCGTGTTTGTATCGAACACATTTAAATAATATAATTTTGTTTTGACAGATGGGTCATAATTCAAAAACGGACCACGTAACCCATTTATGGATCCCACTAACTTAAGGATAAAATGTAATATTTCAAATTATCGTGTAATAAATGACCTATATATAGTGTTGAAATGTCGCATCGAGTTTTGTTATTATGAACTCAATTGTTTAAAAGGGTTAGTCATGCCATCAATCCGCTCATAAGCGGGTTGAGATAGTGCCATGTTATTAAATCGTTTAATAAATTACTCGGGTTCGAATAGATATGTTTAACACAATACTAATACTAAACTTTCAACACGACCCGTGTATACAAACTGTCACCCTAGATAAAATGGAAATGAGTTGATCGATGTAATTAGTCAGACACTCAAAACAACTTTATTTGAAATAAATGGTTGAGAAGAATTTCAAAACTGCGTAATCTTGATATTCTTTTCAACTATTAATTTAAAACTACGTCGTGAATGATCGATGTTGTTGATGTTTTAGATTATGATAATTGTTTTTGTAAGGCTCAAGTAAGTGATTTTTTCTACCTTTTCTTTCACACACATGATGAAGAATGTTGTCTTGAATGTGATGACATTCATTAAGATTTTGATTAGAAAGTTTTTTTTTTTCTTGGCATGGAAGGAACATAAACGTGCAACAACTAAGCATCCAAAAAATGATGTTCCAATATATATTCCACCATGGCCACCACTCCATTAATGTGCAATGTGCATATATGGTAGGTCTCTCCTAAAGCAAACCAAAGCTGCAAAATTCAATATTGTCATCAAAACCTCAAAAAGTTTGCTACCACCTCCCAATTAATATTATCTTCCATCAACATTGATCTCCTTTTGTGCTCTCCTCAATTTACTAAACTACTTTCACATAATTAGAAACGAGAGGACTGAGGGTCGACACTTTCTAATATATATTTGAAAATTGTGAATAATGAAAAATGAAAATTAATAAAGTCAAAGTATGGGGCAAAAGTTGGTGCTATAAAAAATTGAGAGGCAAAATTGAGCATGGGTTTGCTCTTTTCTTTTTTAAAAAAGATTTAGACAAATTTTTAAAAAATGTTCTAATTCTTTAATTATAAAAATAGTTTTAAAAATATTGAGTGCGGCCATAGGTTTGGTGGTATTGTTTTTAGCTTTCCAAGCGTGGATGTTTTTGTTGGAGAATCCACAACCAAATGGCTCCATGGTCTCATGTCCTACCAAAACTCTTTTCTCTTAATTTAATTTAATTTAATTTATGTTATGTTAATTAACCATTTCTCTTTCTCTTTCTCTCTCTACTTAATTATAGGTTATAAGAAAAAAAAAAGTAATTGTTTATTGGAGGTGATGCATGATCATCTTAAATTCACAATCACAATATATATGAAACCTTGAGTTTAGGTTATTAGACTTTTGATTTCTTTTTGCCTATTTGATTTAATACTCCTATTAGTGCCACAAAACATGGAAAACCTTGTTAAGGTGTCCCACAAACTAATCAATCTTTCTCTTCTTTTCCTTCTTCTTCGCTCCATTCTTGGTCCCACATTCACTCCAAATATTTGTTCATTCAATTAACCAAATCAAAATTATTAATTAATAATTCCACCAACATTTTTTGCATTTTGAGGAGGAAGAGAAGAGAAGAGAGATTTGTTTCTCTCTTCTTCAAAGTTAATTTCATTTCATATTTCCACCAACTATTTTAAGACTCAATTAAGAAGTTGAACATCTAATTAAACATGGATATATGATTTCTTAAAATGACTAGGAAGACATATTAATTCTTATGTTCATTAAATTTGTTTAAAATTTATTGACACATTGTGATAGTCGTGAATGCAGTTAAATTAATAATTGTTTAATTATATCACAAATAAAAACACAAAAAATATAAATAAATCCAAGTTGAAGAATATTAGAGTATTAAAATTAAATTGAGCATTCAATTATCAACTTACGTTTTTAGTTGAGTAGATTCCTTACATGATTTTTATTTTGATCGACATTAAGGTACTTTATTAGTATTTAACCAACTCAAAAAATAGAAGTGAATAAAATACAAACACCAAGAGTGAATGATACACGAAAGTCTCAAGAGTCTTAGAAGGGAATAGCAGAGCCTCAGTGACATAGAGTTGATGGACCACAACAAAGGGAAGAGTATAGATACTCTAATATCATATGTATTTGGTGCGTATCTTTTAATTCATGGTGGTTGAGCTACTAGGCTTCATGAGCTATATATACTACAACATGACAAAATAATAAAATAAAACATGACTTCCAATTTTAATTGGTCATTCCACAAGATCACACAACCACACCATCTAATGAGTCATAAGTCATGTCACTCCCATTGGTTAGCTCATTGGACCATTGCAACACTATCTTTAATTTGCTACTACATATAATGTAAAGAAGAAAACAAAAGAAAAGGTGACAAAACATTTATCTATTTATTAGAAAATTTAAAGTGTGGATTATGAGGATTAAATAACTTTACATCTCATGGATGGTATGGAGTAGCAATTTAGTGCTACCAAAAGGATACACACTTTGGGGTTGGGAGGGTAGTGCCAAACTTGATTGGGTCTGCTCATTGTTCCCTGCAATTAATTAATTAATTATTTATTTTATGTGACCAACTCAACTTTATTTACAAAATTGTTTTACTATTGTTGGTGCAACACACTATACCGTATTTTTTAAAACGCAATGTGTATATTAAACTCTTCCTTTTTTATTATTTACTCCAAAAATTATCAGGCTAGGGTTCTAATATAAAAATGTGCATATTTTATAATACAAGTCATATATATAATTAGTATAATTAAGGTGCCATGGATCTTGTTGCCTGTACATAAGATCTGTTTCAGGTGATAAAATCATGGTTTTGGGCATTATATAATTATACTTTTCTGGAGGGGAGGAACCATACCCATGACTGGGTACAGCATAGAGTACTGAGTGCCCCTTGTGCATCGTTTCTTTTGAGTAATTTAATGACTACATAATTTAGGTTGTCTTTGGTCTGACTAGAGAAAGACATTAGAGATGAGAGCAAAATTTTAGAATCCCATGTCAGGTTATCGATTCAGTTTATTTATCAAATGGCTGTGTGAGGGTTATTGGGAAAAGTTCGGGATACAAGAGCTCTAGTATTAAGTTATTATATCGATTTAGCTATACAAAAAGGGTATCTCTTATTTTTTAATCCTAAACATTACCTTATTTGATCCATATGAGTTGAATTTACTTCATCATTTGAAGAGATGTGTGTCTTGATTATTGAATCATCTCTTAGGAAATAAATTTCTTGTATTAAGTTAGATACATACGTATTTACGCTATAAAAAGAAGAAGTTAGATGTCTATTTTGTATACTAAGCTCATCTAATCTTCTCGTGAGGAGGGATGTAAGGAAATCTCACATTAAAAGAAAGTAAAGTTTACCAAAGCATGTTGCGCTAAACGGTTGATACGCTTTGAGTTTTTTTTTAGGTCTCAGGTTCAAGCCTCCTTGCCAACGTTATGAGGTGAAATTTATGGGTTTAAGGGGACTAACAACTAATTCGGGTGACATCCCCACTAGAGGGTGAGAAACACTGGTCTTTGTAGACTTGCTGCCCCGTCGGGAATTTTCTTCATATTTGGATCACACCATTATGATCGGAATGCTCTGATGTTCAAGTTGTGTCGACATCACCACCGTTCAATCACACCCAAACCCACATGCACCACCTTCGTTGAACCTAAGAAGTTACTAACAAGCCAAACCCATGCAGATGAGCTCCATTCGACCATTATATGAGCTACACTCGCCACAGCTAGATCTCACACTTTAGTTTTTCTTTTTCCTTCACATTTCTCTCATTTGTTTGTCCCCATAACACGACCAGAAGAATCGATATACATCTAACAACCACAAATTTCATTGTATTCTTAAAATAATAAATGTGTTTATACGCTCTGCCTCCTTGCCTCTATCCCTTTGGGTAGGGGAAGTTCTTACTGCACGTGTACACAATTAATCGCATTTTTATTGTCAGCCTTTAAACTAGGTAAATAAGAAATTGCGTATATAAAACAAAATCTTATAGATTGAAAGGTGTGCTCCCTAGTCAAAAGAAGTGAGAGAGCTATGCGAGGAGCAATTGCAAAGACCAACAGACTGAAATTAGAGCTTTTCTCAATTTACAGGAATGAAATGCAATATTTATCTTTGACTATGAATTTTTGGTGAAAAAATTAATTATAGTTTAGGTCAAATTTTTGATAGTATATGATTTATTCAATTGTACCCTCGTAAGCACAACAAACTCGAACTTATATCTATCTTTGAATTGTTACGCCTCGTATATTGTATTTTGGGAAAATGATCCCTTCACCCAAATCTCGTATGCCACCAACATAGGGATCCTAATTCTGTTACTCATTATTTGGATTTTTTTTTTCTTAAATTTTTAGTTTCTCGTCATCTTACATTCTTACTCAGCATCATATACAATCTAACATCAACATGTACAAAAATCCTTAAATTTGTAATTTAATGTATGATTATATATAGAGTACTCAGAATCTCATAGCGCTAAAAAATTCATTAGAACGGGTTTGAATGTTAAGTAATGAGGTGACATCATCCAATTACCCATGATTTATTAGGTGAGACTGAAGGCAATCAATACCAAATAACTTTACTGGTAGAAAGAATAGCAAATTTACACACATAGTAGTATATTATAAATCAACATGGGACCATGACCATGAAGAAGAAGAGTTCAAAATCCAGGTTAAAAACAAGATCTTGAAAGACCATATATAGGTAAGGTTGTTGCAAATGGGCAAAAACATGCTTTGGCAGTGAAGGGAAAGGAAAAAAAAAAAGAGAGGAAGAAGGTATCCAATGCATATATAAGATGAAAGAGCAATAATTTGAAAGCTTGACCATTCAAAGCCAAAGCAAAGCACTATTATGAGAAATTAGATAGATGAGAAAGAGGACCCCACTGATCATATCTATAAACTCACACTCTTACCTGACAAATACACAGACATTATATTTCATTTATTTATTTTATTTATTTCAAAATCTTTTTTTGATGATATGTATATATATATGCAGATGCGGCAGTGGACTACTTTAGGGTTAAAAAGCCATTGCCAATGGAGTACATTTATACTTTTCATTGATGTGATCCACATCTTTCATTTGCCACATTTCTCCCTCAGTTTGAGCCTCTTTGAACTTTCTACACATGTTACATGTCATTTTATCTAAATCTTAATTTGTGTGAAACTCTAGAATGACGTTTATTATAATGTGATATGTTTGTTTTGATTCGGTAAATTAAAGCACTATAGATTTGTTTGTTGTTTTGTTTATGTGTTAGAATATTATTCTAAGTGTTTGTTTTAAGTCCAGTGTCATTATTCTAGGTATTTGTTTTAAGTCCAATCTCCACTTGAGATTCGGTTTTGGAGTCTGGAACCTGTGATATTTGCGAGACCACACCAAAAATGGAGATTCTTAATATGTTTATGAGATGCCACCTCAAGCATTACAGTAAGATCTCAATTGAAAATCACAAAAGCTTGGGAGAGTTCTTGAGAGAAAATAAATATGTAATTGTTTGGAGCCCCTACTCTTACCAGGAGAAAATTATTTATACTTGTAATTTTTTTTATGTGTCTATGCGTGGTTGGCCGGTGGCAAGGCGGGGTCTGCTTCGAGCCCACATATTGTTTGGGCTATAGCTTCCTTTATGTGCCGCTTGTAGGCACTAGGCGAGTATGAGAGTTATCATACGTCCCTCGTGCGCCGATAAAAATATCGAAATTTCTAGACGCATTTATTGCTCGGGGTAGAGTCATATGACATTTAGAGAAAGTTGGTTCATCATGGTTTATGTCCTTTGAGGCAACCTGAGAAGTTGAATTGAGCTCCAACATATGTTTACTATACCTTTCGACATGTCTTTGAAAAATGACAAATTATTTTTGGTTTAGGATAATGCAAACCAATAAGTGTTGGAAAAATATCAAAGACATGACAACGTAAAAAAAATTATACTCCAAAACCTTAGATCACTTATGAAATTGGCTTGTTGGATGATATAATTATTTATCTGATGCTGGGTTTGTTTTACCAAAACTTTGATTATTTGAGCAGTTCCTCAAAAAGAGTCGCATCTATTATTTTTCACTCGAGCTCCATGTATCACTTCAAAGATGATCGTCAAATAAGAAGCTTCACTAAATCCGAACATTAGAGTGATAGCTTTGAATTATGATTTTGCACGCTTTTACACGTGTAGAATTAACCATTAATTTATCTCTATTTGTTTGACGCTCTTTGAATTTTCAACGTGTCGACTTAACCTAAGCTTAATTTTTTCTAGTTTACACACATTTTTTTTCTCTCTCTCTGCTCTTTGTGTGTGTATAACTACACAAGTGTTCGCGCTCATACATACAATACATTACTATAAAATTCTAAAGTGGGGGGATATTGAGAGCAAGAAATGTTCCATTTGATCAGTTTGGAGAGTCGAGAAAGTTATTTTTCCATACTCTTCTCATTTCTTGAAAATAATTCTCATCTCATCTTCATTGAAATGAAGATTGCAAGCTCCATTCAAATTCAAATGCAATTGTTATTGGAGATGGATATGACTGAGCTTGGACCGAAATGAACTTATCAGTCCATCGACCATCTAAAACTTTTAACTTTTTATTTAAAAATACATATTAAATACTTAAATTTTGTTAACTCTATTCACTTCAATTATACTAATTTTGGTTTAGACCATTCACAATCGACCCGATCTGACTCTTAGACCGATTACAATCAGTATGGTCTGAATCGGGCCGAACCAAATTTATTGAGTTCACATTGGAAGAGCAGTTACACAGGATCTTCCTGGGACGGGAAGAGGATTCGTCCGTAGGATTACAGTAAGATGGTACTACAGAACCGACAAACAATCCAAACATCATAGAAACCAAGGAACGACCCACACGAAGAGAGGAGACTACTGCCAATATATGCTATAATGTTACGCACCTCCGTTACCGTTTCCATCATTTTTCACTTATACCTTGCGTGCACTCCTCCCCCCCCACCTTCACGCTTCGCTCCCCCATTTTATAATAATTAAATATGATCCCCTACCAGGGACATTTCTGTCAATTCCTCCTCTATATAACCTCATCCTCCGTTCGCCCCTCAAGTTTCGCATTTGACTCTCTCTCTCTCTCCCTCCATTGCCTTTTTGGGTTTCGGTGTCTTCTCTTCCGTTTCGATCTCACCTTCACTTCCTCTGCAAATTTTGCTTCTCTCTCTCATTCTTCTTCGCTGTAAGTTCTTCTTCTCTGCGATCTCTGTCTCTTCTCTTTTCTCCCTCTTTCGTGCTTGCTCTGTTCTATCTCTTTGAGCTTTATATGTATAAAGATCGGACCTTTAATGTGCTATTTGTGTTGGGTTGTTGATAATTCCTCAGAAAATTTACAATCTTTATGTTTGATGGTGTTTTTTCTCTTTCTCTTTCATGGGCATGTTTTTCTAATCATTAGCTTGCTTGGATTTTGTGACTTCTCTGATACAAAATTCATCATCTGCAGGATTTTTGAATAGGTTTTTGGGTGGAAGATTCGATCTACTGTGGAGAAAGAACAGCATGCGGTGGTGCCTGATGAGTCTCTCTGTTGATGTTTATAGGAAAGTTGTGTCCTTGAACCTCTACTGCAGAGTAATTCTGTAATTGCCTCCTTATTCAATCAACAAACACACCTTTTCGCTTCTTTCAGTTTCTTCTTTAACTTCATTTTCAATATTGTCCATGGGATCCAATCTTTTTGTAGTCATTCCCTGCTATGTCCGCAGGATTAGCTGATTTCTAGTTAATCCATTTGTCTTGTTCTACTTATTTGCAATACAGTCTATTCTTTGCTGTCTCGTCTTGTTAGTAGTTCATCCTTTAGAATTTTCTTTTCTCGATAAGTTGTGTTTCTGGGTTTCGGGTGTTGGATTTGCCGTCTTCGTGAAGATTTCTGCTGTTTATATATAACATATCAAAGGTCGGGAAGTAGTTATGGTGTGCCAAGCAGCGGGCCAAACAAAATTCCGAGCATTGAAATACGAAAATGGGATTGCTGGGAGTGCCATCATTGTAGTTAGAGTCATAGCATGCTTTCAACCTCTTCAAGATTGCCAGGTTTGTTGAAATCTTGTTTTTAATAGCTAATATTGAATGCACTTATCTGCTAGTTCTTGCAATTTTGGTGTTTTTATGACTTGTTTTGTTGCTCTTTGTAAGTGGTCTGTGAGTTATTGTTTGTGATTCTTGACTAGGATGTGTAGTGTGCTCTTTATTGATTTTGTCTTCCTTTGTATGCCAGGCTGAATATTTCCGTCACTTGCTCAAACCCGTTACGTAGATTTACTTTCTGCCAGCGTGTTCAAGTTATAAGCTGGAGATTTTAGTTTTTTTCCCCAATTGTCTGAAAGATACACAAAGTAATCATCCATTACTAATACTGCAAAGATCCTTTCTTGGTATGTTCTACTTTGCAATGTGTTCGACTGTTTACTATTTCTCCGTCGTTAGAAAATTTTGTAATTTTCTTTGGGCTCTTGTATGTTAATCCATAGGTGACTGATTTGATTGGATGATGGGAGAGGACCGTGGTTCCTGGCTTCCTGGCCAACAATTTGGTTGGCAGTCACAGAATTGGACTTCTTTGACTGCCCCGGCGGATTTGGGGCAGCAAAATACAGTTTCTGCACTTATGTATCCGGGCTCTAATATGGTGCCCGCTGATGGAAATTTCCCGGCGTGTGCATTAACTGAGCTACCTAGTCAGGGGATAGGGCAAGCTAATGAACCTCATGGTTGGTTTTATTGTATGCCCCAGTTCCGACAGGCCTTTGCACCTGTTTCAGTCCCTACTCTCAAAGACAAACGCCCTGGAGTCCTTACCGAAAATAGTCTGGAGGCTCCTCCTCCCAATGCAGGGTCCATGAGTGCGGAGAAGAGATTCCTTGTTTTTGATCAATCGGGTGATCAAACAACTCTGATATTTAGTTCCGGCATTGCGAAGCCATTGCAGTTCCCAACCTGGAGTCAAAAGTTTCATGGTGCTTGTAATTCGAATGGGGAAATTCCCAGAACTAAAAGCAATATCAATCATCCCTCAGAGCTAATATTGACTGGTAAATTTAATGAGAATCATGATTCCGATGAATGCAGTGAAATGCATGAAGACACGGAAGAGCTCAATGCCTTGCTTTATTCTGATGATGAAAGTGATTACACCGAGGATGATGAAGTTACTAGCACAGGGCACTCACCGGGTTCAGTGACTGATCAGTGTAGGTCGGACTGGTTGGAGGGAAGCTCAGAGGACGTTGCTAGCTGTAATGTACCATCAAGAAAGAGGAAACTATGTGATGAAGATCATTACGGTTCACCATCACTGGAGAACACTGCCAGTTCGAGTTTGCCCAAAAGGTCGTCTGAGTACGATGACGATGCTCAATCTAGTTGTGCTGGTGCCAAAAGTCCGTGCTCTGATGATGAAAAGGATCCCACATCTAGGAACAAAAGAATGAGGAAGGAGAAGATAAAGGAGACGGTCAATATTCTGCAGAGAATTGTTCCCAGCGGGAAAGGTAAGGATGCCATGGTAGTTCTTGATGAAGCTATTCAGTACTTGAAATCGTTGAAGCTCAAAGCCGTAGCTCTAGGTCTTGGTACTCTATGAGTTGCCTTGTTTGATCCAGTAGCGTACATAGTAACGTGTCGTCATCAGATCTTGCTGATTAGAAGTTAGATTGTGTTAATGGTGTCTGGAGCATAATAAGAAGATGAAATCTTGTGGGGCAAGCTTGGATCCATCTGCGACTGAGTTGGAAAACACTACTTGGTGGATTCGGGTTGTGAAATTCTTCCTGACTTGTATTTGGAGAGAAGATAGTGCAACAAATGATGTACAATAAAGAGGGGTGAATCATTAGTACATGTCTTGGGGTTTAGAGAAAGTAAGTAATCACTTGCACCCAGGGCCTGAGCGAGGAGGTACCGGACCCAACTCTCACTTTCTCCTATTTTTTGTAATATTGTCATGTTTTGGGGTCCATCTTTTATATTGATTTAGCAAATGCGTGACATGCAAAGAGCCATTACAAATTTGTCATGCAACTTGCAGAATGGCAGAAAAGAGACCCGTGTCACATTGTCACATGTATCATCAACCACCTAATGCTTTTTCCTATTGTTGAAATGCTTAGCTGATTGGTTCTGTGGTTGTGTTCTTCATTGTTATTTAATTTGTGTAGTTGTAGTAGTGTTGGTCGTTGTCCTGATGCCTGTGTTTTTACATCGCATGCACGCATTTATGATACCGGACAGTGATGTGTTATGGTGTAAAGACTAGTGATTTCTCTTTCTTGGCCATGAAAATGTGAATAGTGCTTGTTCAGTTGTTTGTGCTAGATTTTCTTTCTGTGGAGGTGATTGGGTTATGGGACCACAGAGACAAAGTTGGGTTGCTTGCATTATTTGTTCTTGGATTTGGTAGCACATGTGAATGGGTCTGTCCAGTTTTTAAAACCATTTTTGGTTTGTGAATAAACCAAGGCCAAGGCATGGTGATATAGAGCTTGACTTTGTGAGAAGCAGAAGAGAAATGATTCATGGCAGTGTGTCAGTGTCTCTACTTATGTCTTGTTCTCCTGCTTTGGAACCCATATTATCAGCTTCTGGACTGAACCTTTATTGTTTGGTGTTTTTGTTTTCATCTTCTTGTCCTTTGGCTTACCAAGAAAACAACTTGGTATCTATCTGTTTCTCTCAGTATTAGCAGAGTTGGCCATTCGTGTCCCGACACGACGTAAGTGTGTTTGGGCTCGCACAATTTGTAGGACAAGATTAATTAGTCGTGTTGTATATGCACAAAGCATACGTCTGATACATACAAATACGGGTATAATAGTAATTAACACCATTAATAATGTTTTGACATGTTAGGTCGGGTCGTGTTCGTGTCAACACGTTCCATTTATTTAACAAGTTTTTGTTTAGTGTTTATAATCGTATTGTGTTTGTGTTAGATCATGCAACGCGATTATCAAACCACAAGAAATTTCACTTTCCTCGACAGTCAATTCAGTCGTCCAAATCCATATTTTGTCGCGAAAAGTCAATAATGACTGTAACCAAATGTCTTGTCACTTAAAGTCTCATCATTACTGGAGCTGGTTTGTGAGGAAAAATATGACTTTCTGCAATAGAAAAGTTGTACCAAAAAGTATAAACCCAAATTTTCACTATTGTTAGGCTTTTATCCATGTCAGTCCAATTATCATTGTTTCTAAGTCTAACTCATAACGACAATCTTATTTCTGACTGTCACCAAAAGTAAGAATTGTTGTAGTGAACGTGTCGTATTTGTGTTGAGTCATGTAGCACGTAAACAACTTTCAACACGGCGCGAATGTAACACGCATGTGTGGGCGACGACAACGGCAACAAGTTCTACTTTCAATACAACACTTTCATAGAAATTATAAACTCCATCCTTGAGCCCTAAATTTCAAATATCACTTATAAAAGCTATCAAGTACATATATACCAAAGATTCATTTTGTTTTGTAATTTAACTTTTGACGAAATGGTGAGTGTGGAAAGTTGAAACATCAACCTCTGTCTACCCAAAATCCCAATCACATAATGCAATAAAAAGACAGCAAAAGTTCTTTATATTGTGCATTACGTGGGCGTGCATGTTATGCTTATCTAGCTTTTTAATGTCGAAATCGAAAGAAAATAAAAAAAATGGAATAGTAGGTAGGTTTAGAGGGATTGATCGTGAGGTGGGAATATATTCCGCATGGGCTCTCCCTATCCCGATGGTAGCTTCTTCCATTTCCACACAATGTCCATTTACCTTCTCCTTCTATGCTATGGCTGTTTGCAGCAATCCGTCTATAGGAATATGAGAGATTATTTGCCCAATATGCGTACTCACTCTTAATATTCAACAAATACAAAACGGGAATCAAGATCTCATGATCTCGGCTCGACTCAGATATAGAATGAATAGTTTGAATCACTTGATTCAAAACTATAACAAAATAGAAACAGACGATATCAAAAGAAAGATTTAGAGATAAACAACCTTCTACTAACAAACCCACCTTACTCAAAGTTGATGCGCCATTTTTAATGGCGTTGGCAACTAATTCAACATCTGATACCAAGAAAACGTGATCTCACCCTCAATCCTTGTCCCAAATCAATGTCTCTCTAATTGCCCAAACTCCGGCTTTGCGGGCATCCAACCCCCTCTAACTTGGTTACAGTCCCGAGCCACCCACCACAAACCCGGACATTCCTTCACTTAAAGGATAGACACTCTATTTTGGTCTCTACCAACTTTTTGCAGCCATAGATTGTTGTCTTACACCACTCTCATCCTGTTTATAGTTTACGACCTTTCACTAAGACCAAACCGCCTCCCTTAACCCCAACATCATTCTTCCATTGCTTTCGACTCCATACAAGATCATTTCGGGCTTTTCAAATATTTCAAAACGATATGGCAGGCTTTCCTCTCTCATATGCCCTCACCTTTTGTAAAACATCTAAACACTAATCATGAACTCAATCATCATCTCAACCCTAACAAAAAAAAAAAAAAAAAAAAAAAAAAAAAAAAAGAAAAAACTT
>JAYMTE010000867.1:0-15381 GCA_036897545.1 Pelargonium fulgidum
ACTCAACTGTATTGTCCTATATTGTTTTCAAGCCACCAACAAAACTCAACTGTATTGTCCTATATTGTTTTCAAGCTAACGAAGAATAGACCATTATTTGTCTCGTGTTTAGTACAAGCTAATAAAGAAGTAGTTCGACCATAAAATATATACTTATATTTTGATGGTCGACCATTGTGCTCTATGGTTTAACAGTGTCATCCTTTTTTCTTGGTCGGCCACAATTTCTCAAGTATGATTTTTTTTCATTTTTTCTCACTCATAATTATTTTGGTCATTGCAACATTTAAGAATACTTTACACTTTTTTTTTTTTTTTTTTACCGAACAAACATATTTCTTAAAATATCATTACAACAATACAACCCGCTTTCAAATCAAATTTTGTCCAACAATGCTCAAAGTACACATTATTATTATTATTTATTTTGTTTTGCATTTGTAGTTACCAAACTGGCACTAAGTTCCACAACGTTCCTTTTTCCAAAACCCAGACCTCCTCTCTTTTAATTTTGCCTTTCTAAATCAAAATTTTTGAAAATTCCATCGCCTGTGCAAAACCCATTTCAGAATAAGCCCTCAATTTGGACTTTAAAGACCACCCACCTTAGAAGAAAAACAAGCAGCTTTGGTGAAAACCATTCGAATCATCTTTATGATTCTTCGTCAAAATCCGAACTTTTCTTCAAAAAAATCAAACACATTTGCCAATTCGCGCTAATCTAGCAGTAGTGCACACGGCCATCTCAAGAACATGCCTGCTCCTGCTGCTGCTTCTGCTTCTGGGTTCTTCTTCTTGGTGCTCCTCTTCTTGTCTTATGTCATCAACTGCAGTGAAGCAAGTATTGTTCCCAAAGTGAGTACCTT
The DNA here is from genome assembly GCA_036897545.1 of Pelargonium fulgidum. Taxonomy (NCBI): domain Eukaryota; kingdom Viridiplantae; phylum Streptophyta; class Magnoliopsida; order Geraniales; family Geraniaceae; genus Pelargonium; species Pelargonium fulgidum. The sequence continues at coordinate 867 of JAYMTE010000867.1, forward strand.
TTGGCTTTTTGTTCACAGCTTCCATTGATAATTTATAGATCCCTCTTTATGGTACTTCATATTTTGGTGTTATTGTCTTGTGGGTATATATATATTTGTGTTGTATTGTGTGATGTTTGTGGATTGAGTGGTTGTTTGTGTTTTGAATAGGAGGCAAATGAGAGTATGGTGCCCGTGATGGAAGCTGGGAAAATGGGGATGATGATGTTGAATGAGAGCAGGAGGAAGCTGGGAAGCTTCAGGATATGTGCACTGTGTACTTGCTGTGGTGGGGCTAAGGGAGTGTGCATGCCCTCTCCTTGCTGCTATGCCATCAATTGCAACATTCCCAATAGGCCTTTTGGGTTTTGCTCTTTCACTCCCAAAACATGTAATTGCTTTGGATGCCATCTCTAGCTTCATTACCATTACTTCTTTCTCATATTCAAAACACTATATGTTCTTCATTTATTTGTTTATAATTTGTATATTTATTTGGGAATAGCACTGCTAGGATTAGCACTATATTGGGTTTGGGTGTTTAAGGAGCCATTGTTTGTCCTAATGAAGCCATTGGGTTTGATTTTATGCCTTCTTTTATATATTTGATTATCAGAATATATTAATGCTAGTGCTAAGTAGTCAGTAGGTGTTGTGTGTTACTGATCATCATGTCAAAGACTATCAGAAGACATTCTTATTTTAATCTCTCTTGTTTACTCTCTACTTACAGTAGTATTTATTTATTGGTTAGTGGGTGTGATAAGGATTGCAACATGTTGATGTTGGGGCTCTGTTCTGTATAATCTCTATATTATATTATTGTATTCTCTACATGTAGTTTAGCATATGATTGTTTTATTTTTTTGTTTGTTCTGCATCCATTGTTGTATTCAACCTCCTCCTCCTTTTCTTTTTTCCTTTTATGTTTTTGTTTTTTTCAAGGCATGTTAGTCCAAGCGGTTGATTCGCTTTGGATTTCGTGAGAAACACAGAGGCCTCTACAGGTTCTACAGGTCCTGCTGTCTTTTTGCTTATAAAAAAATAATGTTGTATTCAACCTCCTCCTCTACTTGTTGGACAATTAAATCACCCCCTCTTAGGTTAGCAAATCGGTAATGTATGACTTTGAGTGGTCCCCACCCAACCCCATTGTTTTTATTTAATTTGTGAATTACCTCACATAAAATTGTTGGTGGAAAAGCCCTTAAATAGAGGGGTTGTGGTTATGGGTGGATGAGATGGTATTAATGGTTGTAGGTGTATTCATTCAAAATATAATGGTTGTAGGTGTATTCATTCAAAATACTACAAATTGGGTTGGATGGGAGTTGGGTAGGGCTCAATTAAGCCCTACCTAGGCATCAACCACTTCTGTTGCTTGCTACATTTACAGTTCAGGGATGACACTGATCATTGTTAATAAACATAAAATACATGCATAAACATTGCCCATATATTCTTTCATGCATTTGGCATCTTTTAAGATACATTTTTGTTAATAGTTGTAGGTTTTATTTGCTAATTTTTTGCTCACTTGGGGGTAGACTGAGGTTGTACAATGTCAATTATTTTGAAACAAATTTTATTTGTTGGAAATACATGTAATATGAAGCAGATGTAGTATTGACCTTAAATAATGAGTAACTAAAGGTTAATGCAAATATTTTGTGACTAAGTCTTGAATGGAGTTTAGTTGGGTATGGTCAAATGGCTTAAAGATGTCCATCTGAAAAGTACGAACCTACTCAGGAACCCCATAGTTTAAACCCAAAAAAAAAGGTTAATGCACATATACTAAGAATTTTTTTTTAAGACATATTTTGAGGTTATTAATGTCTATATTCTACCCAGTGTATATGCTCTTAGAAGTTTCTCCAGAACAAATTTAGTAACCTTTTTTTCATGGCCTATTTGTGGTTCCTATATATGCATTGAAAACATTGGGACCAAATTGCTAATTGATTGCCACCTCAGCGTTAGATGCCAGCTCATCCTCCAATTCTAGGCACATTGAGTTTGGCTCCTATATCTGTATTAAAATTCTCACTTATTATTGTCTCCTCACCCCACCAATTGCCTAATATAACCACTCAAAAATCTTCAAATTACTTCTTGGAACTGGTTTCCACATGAATTTGATAGAGCAAAATTGTTAGGAGTGAACAATGAATTGTCATGTTAATAATTGGGTTCCATTCCTGAATCCAAACACTGTTGAGTATTCAAAATGTTCCCAGAAAAGGCCACACACTGATTCTCCTCAAATTGGAGAGTTAGGCCAATTGAACCTTCAAGTCTCAATCATATTCTCATCATTTTGTCTTTTTACTCTCAAAAGTCCAACCACACAATCAATACCTTGGAAATTAATCTCAATCACCATATTCCATGGAAACAATGATGTTGAAAGCAGACATCACACAATTATTTCACTTTCATCAAAATAAACATTTTTCCTATTCAAAGAAAACAGTAATTGAATCCAACTCAAATCACTTCCAAAGAGTCTTCACATACTACTGTAAGAATGCAGAAGAAACTGAAATCCATTTTGTTGTCGTTGAGAGTCACCGGTCCATGAATTATGCAACAAAACTGCAGGAACGTACTGTGGACAATGTAAAGTCGGATCGAATATGAAAGCGATAGTAAACACATAACATGCAAAGACCATCAAAACTCTCCAAAGAGATGCTTTACATAAATTATTGAGAGAGAAAAAGAAAAATCATGTCAACCAGAAGAATGTTCACATTTTGGGTTTACCGCATGTGGCATTCACATTTGCATATTCATACAATGCATCAAATTCAGAAGAATCAAGTAGTCCGTCAACTGAGATCCTTTTTCGCCCACTTTAGCATCAACTCTGTACATCTCCAACGAAGAAGAAATGAATTTACAGACCACGCTTGTTTGTCTTCCCAAACATCAGACTGCCAAGCTTTCAGTTTTCTGTGTCAACACTATCATCACCAGAAGCCATCTGCAGTCGCCTCGGCTTTGCTGCGCTTGCTTCAACAAGCCCATCTGGGGACAAACCTAATGCACCAGTCCCTGATGATGAACCTAACAATCGTCTAACTGAGGCATCAGCGGAAGACGAGCCAGAGAGATTGTATGCAAATATTCCCATAGGGTGGTCAAACTTGCAACTAGGACCGAATTTGCAGATTCCATAACGAGAATAAAAGATGCACAAAGGTTCTCCCTGTTAAAAATTCAAGATCCATAAGTTTTGTTCTAATTTCAAATGAGTAAAAAATGAACTGCAGTGCACATTCAACATTTAAATATATGCGTACACAGACACAATACATTATGGAAGACATTACAACACGGGAAGGCAAAAAATAAAAAAAAAAAGTCACTTTGGAAGCGTTGTAAGGCCACATGAAAGCAAAATTCCATAAAATCTACCAGTAAAATGAAATGAAGAATAGGAGTGCGTGTTAATTTGAGATGATAATGGTCCCATGAAAAGATAGAACCAACAACTATCAATGCGGTAACTCACCGGACGTAACGGAAGGCCAATAGGACTCAAGATACAGTCTGGAGCAGGAAGAAGTCTCTCCCTAGGATGATGGAACCTACAAACTGCACCGAACTTGCAATCTCCAGTCTTCATGTAGAATTGGCACTCAGGTTGGCCAGGTCTCTCAGGAAATACATTTTCCCTTTGCAGTGCATAGAATCCTAAAGGGAAAGAACCAGCACGGTATGAAGAAAATGCCCCTTGAGGTCCTGAATTTGTTGGTTCACTCTGTCGTGAACTCCCATATATCTGACTGTTTCCCACTGTCTGTGCCTGGCTTTCGGGAGATGTAACTGACCCCAGCTGACCCTGGATAAATAACCATCACATATGCAAGCCAGAACTCATCACTATCCAAACAATTTCATATATTACATATAATCTCAACTCAAATTCAAAGACATGTTATAATAATAGTAAGAAACTATAATATACAACTAATGATCACCAGCTAAATGAAATAGATTTAATCCAAAAAAAAAGGGTGCAGTGAGTTACTCGGAGCATAATGGGATTGTGCCATATCAACCACCTCTATCAGAGGTGGACTTAAAAGTGTGCAAAAAAGAAACGAATTGCATCCTTGGACACTCAGGCAACTCAATTGTATGCTTACTGCTGGTACTACAGAGCATCACATGTCCCAACGCTTCAGTGCGTAGGAATAAACTACCAATAAGATACCACATAAGCACATGCTTCAAATGTGATGTAGTACTATTTTATCCTAGAAATAACAGGATCTTACAAGGCAATGATGAACCTTCAAACATTTCATAATTGTACTAATATCTCTCTATGTTTTTAACACAATCCAAACCTCATTTTCTTCTTGACCAAGATCAACTTGAAGCATTTTATGTAGCCCAAAAAAAATTTTCTGTTTCATAGTTAAATTCCACTAGAACTCTGTTTCTCTTATCATGAACATATTGCCAAATTTTGATATGCAAGCTCAATTCTGGAAATAAACACACCCTGGAACACCGGGTTTCTAAATTTCAGGCAGCTATGCTCTTTTGTACTAACTGGATATACCAATGCAGCCTAAAAGCCCTCATCATTATTTCTGTCATAGACAACACCCAAATACCACACCAATGACACCTCCTCACAACATATCCGCACCAAGATGACTAGCACTGCAGCTACCACCATTCTGACAACCTGCATCCCACTGAGACCGCCTTCCATTCTAGACTCAACCTCTGATGCAACCATAAAAGAGTTGCACTACTCAAATCCAATATATAAGAAACTATTACACCTTTTCTGTTCAAAGTTTGAATTGAGTCAAACATGGAAAAAAATCATACTTCCAGAATCGCCAACAAACCTATTCAATCTCTACTCCTTTTAGTAGCTGTGCCGAAGGTTATTTCAATTGGAAGCAAATGTGAAAGAATGGCTAGTCATTACTGCTACGGGACCAAAACTCATGAGAGAAACAACCAAAAGTATAGATAGAAAACTAAAGTATTAAACAAAGGAAAGAAAAAGGATCTATATGTAAATAGTAATTGTGCACCTTGCATCAGTAAATTAAAACTTACACTGTAGGCATTCCATCCAGGAACTGATAGGACACCCTGCGGTAGAAGCAAAGGTGCATAGCTTGAAGGACCTTGCCAGCGTGGACTTGGAATGAATGACGCTCTTGACCACGACTGTTGGCTGGCAGTTGGAGAAGGGGCAGACGGATAAACAGGAGAACCACGCAATGATACCATCATATTAGTCGGTTGAGGATGGTGGAATTTACAAGTGTTTCCAAACTTGCATTGGCCGGTCCTTAAATAATATGCACACTCAATCTCGTTCTGCAAGGAAGAAAGAATGTATAAGATTTCTGACCTAAAAACAAATACACAAGAAACCAAGTCCACTCTAGACATGTGAGTTACACGTGGATGTTATAACAAGCCGGAAAATGGACATGGCTCGGATGTAGAAATGTTCACAAATTCATTATTATTGTGGCAATTTGGAACTTGTGTCAACCATGCAGTAGATAATAATCCAACTGCGTGGACACACGTAGGATTTGAAAATATTAAGAGGAATAAAAAATAATTTGAAAAGGATATCTTTGGAAAACTGATTATCAAATGAATTAAGTTAGAATGCAGAATTAAGTAAGTGTTAATGGAAGCAGAAACTTATTTGTGTGTGCATGCGACAAAGAATAAAAAGGTATACATTTGTACTGAATCATAAGCAGATAACCATTTGCATCAAATACAAAATTACATAACTTAGATGACTGAAAGAAAAAAGTAAATCCAAACCGGGCGAAGTGGATAGCCCAATATATTTGAGGAGAAGCTTCCAGCAATCCCAGCCTTTTCTTTAGGATGATGGAATTTGCATGTGGCTCCAAACTTGCAATTTCCTGTCTTCAGGAAATACTGGAAAGCAGTTCAAAGTAGAATATTAGTTCTTTGGATACAAAATGTGTTAAAATGACTAAACTGAACTTCTAAATTAAATAAAGGTTATTACAATTAACTAGTTAAACTATGTCAAAAGAAAAAAAATTACCAAGAAGCGGAATTCAGCTTTCACAAAACGATATTAATATAGCGAGCATTTTACACAAGACAAATTTCAGTGTCAAGTGTTGGGTCTATCGTAATTTTTACTATGATGAAATTCCAATCTTATGAGGCTGTAATTCATAGAGTCATTTGGTTTGAAACTATAACCCATTGAAACACAAAATCACATTTTCTAAATAATATGATGCAGATGGCCATCTCAAGAGGGCTACTGTAGCAGAGCTATGGCTCACAACACACGAGGACAGATGTTGGTGACGATAGTATGTGTTTTGGGGGGTTTTCACTATTTTTCAAAATTGAATCCTATAGGTTCTTACTTCGCTAAAGTTAGTTCTATTTGTTAATTTAGCTCTCTCTATAAGGATGCACTGTAAGGGCCATCGAGTGAAAAAATTATGCACTTTTTTACGACAAGTTTCCATTAACATTCTTCTGAGGCTCCTAGAGGGCCCAAGTGAGATTCTAATGACTTTAATTTCGTCCTTAAATGTTGTAACTTACGAATGTTTTCTCACCCTAATCAAATAACCCTAATCCTTAAAACCATTTACTAGCAAAAAAGTTTTGAAACTTACGTCTTTCTCACAGTTCAACAACAGCAACCGAAGCCATTTCCCAAAGAAAGTTGAGGTCAGTTACACGGATCCTTTCTTAAACTCATGAGTTGTAATTCACATGATGGAGCAGCCCTTTATAATTTTACTTTGCTATGTTGTTTCAGTCCCAAACATCACCATACTCTTTTATCTTGTATACCTAAAACTATATCCCAACTTAATTCATAAATATAACCTACAATCCTTTAACCTTAATGGCTGTCCTTCGTATACGGTATACGTATATAATTACTACTCCTTAGCATAAGGCAGGTCAACTTTTCAGGTGTCCAAAATCAATATATAGTTTGGTGCACATCACTAATAATGCTACATCTCTAATATTATGCTACTGCAATTTGCCGACATATATTTCTGTTCCACACAATCACTCCAAACTAGTTGCTAAAGCCTTGATCTACAATGCTAACCAATTCCCAAAGAAAACTTGACAGAAGGTATTCTTGATTCTTGGATGACTTATTTGATAACTTATTGCCCAAAAGTGTCACTTCCTAATTAGATATTTTAAATACTTTCCTTAGGTTGTAAGAAGATGAAATACAAGTCAGTACTTTAAAACAATTGCAAATGTATATGCAAATTTGTGAATTCTACAGGAAGAATATGATCTAAGTAAAAATCAGGTACTTGTAGAAAACATTAGCTACAATAGCACAAATAGCAGTACAATGGTATAATCCAAAGAATAATGCATAAAGAGGTCTATAAGATGAATCCTTCTCCAATGTGTCCAGAAGGTCTATAATACACTGCAAATTTAACCTATGCAACTCGAGAAAATGAGAAATAAGGTTATTAAAATGAAGACTAAAAAAGAATGCATGCCTGACACTCTGGTTGTCCTATTCTTTCTGGAAACTCACCCTTCATCCGGGCAGCAGCAATAGCCTGCAATATAAAGGAAGCTGCTTCAGTATATTCAATTCGCAAAAATCATTGTGAAGGTCATAAAAACATGAGATTTAAATATCAAGTTGAATACAGATGAGATCAGACAACTGTATGTGTATGATGATCATGTGTAAGATACCATGCAGTTTTCCAAGAGTGTGCACACATGTGTTTTCACTTAAAGCCAATAGCAGACCACTAAATCAAGGACTACATAAAGAAAGGTAATTTGGGAGTCTCAAGATGATTTCTATTCCCTCTCCTCTTCCATGACAAACAATAATAAACCAGCGAAGCTGAGAAGCAAACCATTGTGTCACTGTTAACACCCACAGATAAAGACTATTGGAGTGCCTTTCAATTAGGTTCGCATCTAAGAGCCAAGCCATTTTTCATAAACATTGCTCAAAAGAGTACTAAAAATTTGATAAAAAGCGAAAGAGAAATTCTATATGCACTTTTACCATCAAGGAAGGTTTTGCATGAATTCTACAACACATTTTGGTTTACTGTAGAAGAAATAACTGTAAAACTTAAATTTGATACCAAGCAAAAAAATATTGCAAAGGTAATTTATCTGGCGGACTCAGATTCTTCAGTGACAATGTTATACTTCAAATGGATATAATTAGGAACCCAAGATGACTGACTAAACTAATATGTGTACAAAACATGCTGCAGCTTTTACCAGTTTCCTGTTAGGAGGATGATTAAACCGACATGTTGCTCCAAATCTACATAGACCTGTTCTAATGTAATAAGAACAATCTGGCTCTCCAGACCGCTCAGGGTAGGACCCAGATTCCATCGTTTCGCTTGATCTCAAGTTCATTGGCCACATTGCATCTGCAGTAACATTAGATAAGAAAGTTAAGAACATCTACCATACAAACCAGTTGAAAAACAACTAATAAGAAAAATTCCATGCTATGTCAGGAGCCATACAACTTATGTTCTTATACATTTGAAATAAAAGGCCCTTTTATTTCAAATAATAACTCAGATGTTAGGGCAAGTATTATTGTGAAGCAAAATTACCGAGAGGCAAAAAAAAAAAAGTATAGTCATGTCATGTAATAAAAAATTGGAAAGTCAGAAGCTTTCACACTCATAACTTCAGATGCCATATGGATAACACTGCTTGCTTAATGGCAAAAATAAAAGAATGATACAAACTTCTTTAAAAAGTAGTTATTAAAAATGAAAAAGGAAAGAAAGACAGATAGCAAGTTTCATAGTTTATTTCAAAATGGTAGAACTTTCTAGGGGGTGAATTTGAATGGAAAGAATCTAGCACCCTGCAGTTAAGCATGATAAGAAAAAAACTATCCACATATAGATAAATCTTCATATCAGGCATTGTCAGAACGTACAACACAGTAGAAAAAAAGAAGAAGTTGGAAGTACAGTCCAATTCTGAATTTGACAGTAAATCCAATTGAGTTCCAAATCACCAAACAAGTAATCACCCTCAGACAGCTGTACAAGAAAAAGCACATGAATGTTTTTTCTAGGTATAAAAAAATCTAAACAAAACAGAAAAAGCTGAAAAGGAAACAAAACAGAACCTCAGATTTGTAAAAGCACTTTTATAATCAACAATTAAACAACTATCATATCAAGGTTACCTGAAGATCCTGTTTACCTTTTTTGTAAGACAAAAACAACATAAAAAGATAACATTTGTCTTTCTATTACTTTTCATACATCACAAGCATTGATTTTCCCAGAAGTCTATTAACTCGGACACAACTGTACAATGAGACATAAAATTCAAATTACTGAAAATAGCCATATAGTGTAACAAGGCACATGCATTCTACAGATGATCAGCAAGCCTAACCCAATACACCAATGCATAATAGAACGAGATAGAAACACTACAATCTACATATACAAAGCAAAAAGATGGACAGCAAAAACAAATATCAAAATTTGCCGGAAAGTGAAAGCCACCATTCCTTCCAAGCAAATTGCATTACAGATATACAGCATATACAGTTGAATTCCAAAACAAAAACAGAAATCCTTTGAGAAATAAAAAATCAACTAAATAACACATTTAGCCAAAACAGCCACAGAGACCGCATAACACAACCAAATCATGGTCCATACACAGATCATCAACATGTATCCTACAAGTTTGACAAGCATAATCCTAAAATGACAAATTCAAGCATTGAAGATGAAATCAAACCACAAAAACAACGAAAGCAACACAGTAGAGAGCAACCTAAAACACAAGAACACGATTCCACAACAAATCTCTTTCCAATTCCGCCAAAAGCCACATCATCGCAGGAAAAAATGGAGCTCAACCGGTGATCAGAAAAAAAAAACTAGTAAAAATCAACCACTGGAGAGGGGCATATACGACAATTCACACAACAAAACCCGCCGTCACTCACACACTACTGCCACTAAAAAGCCATATCACAGCCTTCAAGCCAATCAGAATTCGGAAACGAGCACAGAATCACAACAACAACAACAACAACAAAAGAAGGAAACATCGAAATTGTAAATTGCACAGCAGAGAGCAACCTAAAACACAAGAGTACAATTCCAAAACAAATCTCCCTGCAATTCCGCCAAAATCTACATCATCGGAGGAAGAAATGGAGTTCAACCGGCGATCAGAAAAAAAAAGGGGTAAAAATCAACCGCAGGAGAGGGGCATATAAGACAATTCACACGACAAAAACCGACGACACTACTCACACTGCCGCAAGTAAAAAGCAACACCACATCCTCCGAGCCAATCAGAATTCAGAAACGAGCACAGAAATTCACAATCACATCGAAATTGTAAATTGCATTTGTATAAAAACCAAAGAACAAGAAAAACGACCTCCTTCCAAGGAAGGTGACAGAGATGGCGCCTCGATCACAGCTTCCATTGCTCCATCACCAAAACGCCGCCATTCTATAGACTCCACCTCGCCGGAATTTGCATTCCGCCGCCTCCTCCGAACCGGAATCCCTCTCGGCCGTCCACAGAAACGATCGCACAAAATGTTAGAGAGAGAAAGAGAAAGCGAGAGATTGAGAGAGAAAAAGATTTGGGAGAGAAAGGGGCGTAGTGTGCTCCTCTCCACAAACCAGTGAGGAATAAAAACCAACCATCCAACCAAGACACACATACAACACCCACAGCCCAGTCATCTCTTCGCTTTTTTTTTCTTTTTTTTTTTCCTTACCCGCGTTTTGGAAAATAAACGGACGCTTTTTATACCCGCGCGAGTGCGGTTTATGTTTCTACTCGCCTTATCGACTCCGCCACGTGGGCCAGTGTGCTCCACCGCTTTTTTCACGTCAACGCTTGTTTATTTTTTATTCGAGTCCCGATACGCCCACGTTTTCAGGTACCGCAGCGCGTGGTTGTTGTTGTGGGTTGGCGCGCGTGGGATTGCGGCCGAACTGCTTACCAGAAACGCAGACCGCTGCGGCTTCGGCATAACTGCTTTTCTACTGTCTCCAGACTCCAACTTCAATTCTTTTTTTTTTTTTTTTCTTTTTTTGTGAAGCAACTCCAACTTCAATTCTTAGTTCTTACAAAACGCTAACTACTTGTCACATGATAAGCGTCATATTATAGTATCACATAATACTTTTTTTTTTTTTCCCTATACTCACATTGCTAATGTTTTAAAATTCGAATCGAATAGGTCATTTCAAACTAGTATGTAAATTCAGTCAAATTTTGATCCTAGCCGATTGTTACTATAAGTCACTTTAAACCAATCAAAATAACTAAGTTGTTGTTTGGATTAAGAATTTCAATTTCAAGATGAGAATCGAATCCTCATATAACGCTGTTTGGATTAAAACCAACTCATTATTGTTTCGATTTTTGTTCTCATTATTGCCGATGAACAACTTGACTCTCACCTAGATGGATGAAACGAAATTCTTGTTCTCAAAACTTCAATCTTTTATATTACCACTTACACTTTAAAATTTGTAACTTTGTGTTCAAATGTCCTATTGAGATAAAAATAAATAATTAAGGAACTTGTGAGATGCACTATGATAATTATAAATATTTATATAAAAAGATAGTTCATATATGTTTAACTATACTAAAATTTTAAACTAATTTTTTAATATAAACAATTCTTGCAACAATAAAAGAAATGGTAATTGCAGATGACTACCTTAGATTATTCACTTTTGTCACATAGTTACCCTCATCTAATTTAACCTCAACATAACTACCATGAAGTTCCCACAACCCATTCCTTCAGTTATATTTGACAGATTATGGCATTTGAACAAGATATGGAATCCCGAGAGTTGTCATCTCCAATCATGGAATACAATATTGTAAAATTTTCAAAACTTGTGTGACGACTACAGAGTGATACACTCTAATTCGTCAATGGTGCATCCCAAAAGTAACGGTCACGTTGAAGCAGAAAATAAGACAATTATTGATGGACTGAGGAAGACCATAAGAGAGAAACACGAGAAGTGGTACAATCAACTTCACCTAACAGTTTGGTTACTAAGGACCACTCTCAAGACAAAAACTAGAGAAATCTCATTTCAGTTGGCGTAACACTGGTCACCGAGTGTTTTGATCATGAAGGAAACATACATTCTTATCTCATAAATCTCGACTTTGCGAAAGAAGTACGTATGAATGCCTGACTCATTATGGATGTTGGGAAACAAGATACCAAGAGATTTCATGATAGAAAGGTTCAACTAAAAGATTTCAAGGTAGGAGATTGGGTCCTCTAAAAGTTCGAGACAACAAGAGAACGACCTCCAGGTGGAGACACTTCACAAATGATAGACATGAAGATGCCAAAGTAAGGAGTCATCTCAATGACCTCCTTACTTCCACACAAACGTTCAAACTCGTGACATCTAACTTCAAGGACTAGGATGTACAAGAATCAACTAGGCCAAGAACACACCACCTGAGCGAGTCTTATGTTTCTCAAACGAAACCAACATTGAATAAGCAAGTCTCAAAAGACTATTCAATTCTTAAGCAGGATCCCCCTCTCCATTTTCATTCCCAAAGGATCGAAATGAGTCAGAGTAGATGACTCGAGTTCCTGAAAAGGCACTCAAGTAAAGCAAATAAAACAGCCATCCTAAGATGGAATTTTGAGCCAAAGAAGCAATAGTAGTCTCCAGAAAGACTCAGCTCGTGCAAAGCTTAACTTGAAAAACCATAAGACATGCACCAAAGCAATACAAATTAAAGAAAACATAGTAAAGCAAGATACAAAGAGAAGTGCCAATATGTATTTCATAAATTCCAAAAAAAAAAAAAAAAAAAGTTTGTACAAAAAGTGAAAATGAAAAATAAAAAAGTATTCAAGGATCGGCAGGAGGTTCATAAATCCAACGAGGCAGAGGCGTAGGGCGAGCACCACATTGTTTGTGACGAATAGATCCAACTATAGGGAGGCCAAACTCACTATCCATCCCCACCTTCTAATCCTCTTCCTTTTTTACCAAGTTGGTTTTGTATCAGTGATACACTCAATTTCAATATAAGGGAAAGAGCAATGACGGAAGAACTTACACTTCATCGACTGCTTGTAGTTGAAAGACTTCATCACCTATGATTTGCTCAAAACTTACGACCATACTATCGAGAGTTGATGTAGTTGTTTTTGGAGAAGGGATAGGTCACCATGAATGGCCACATGATAGGGAGATAGGACGGTGTAGTGAACAACATCTTTGCAAATCAAGTGTCACTTTAAGCCAACTCTTAAAACTTCATTCTTCTCATGCATTCGACCAATGATAAAATCTTTCCTTCAAAGCCTCATTGTAGTTATTGGAATGCTTGAAAGAATTCACAACAAAATCGTATTAGTCCTTGCTTTGCAACCGAAGACATCCTCCTCAATGTCCCAACATTAACCTTGGTCAACTCGGTAGAAAGCTGTAAATGATAGTAGGAAAACTCTTAGGAGTAGTTTATTATAAAAATAAAAATAAAAACTTGAAAGGAAAACATAAGAAGTCAAAAATAAATTTTGACTCTCAACATGTTCTACTCTAAACTTCAAAGCTAGAATCTCAAGTTTCTTCTTAGAAGATGTACATGTGGCCTCACTCTCTTTTACGTGAGTCAAAAGAACACAATTAGACTCCTTTGAAGCCATACTCTCCCTTAAATGAGCTAACAGAGCTTAGATAGAGTTCGCCAACACTTCGCTCTTCTTCATTTGAGCCGAGAGAGATTAGTTACATTCTTCCAATTTGGCATTCTTATCTTTCTCAACCTCTAACTCAAACTTCAACATCAAGTAAGCGTCCCGTGTACAATCCCATGTGTTCGCCTCAATTTAACCCTGGCTTTGTCTCGAGCCGAGATAAAATGAAAAGGATAAAAATGAGACATACTCAGTAACAAATACGTCAAGAAAAAAAAAATGGACAAAGAAAACGAAACAAAATAAAAAGTACCTCACTTATGTAAAATGTTCACACCGGCTAAGCGTTTCATCATTGCTTAGAGTTGGCACTAGATCAGGATCTTCTTCAATAATATTAGTTTCTACTATGAACTGGTCCTTGACTTCGTGATCAAAAGATACAACATGAGTAGGAAAAACCTATGTGTCAGGGTCGTCCAACACCCGACATCAACGCCACTTCTTCAACATCATCGTGAACCTCCAAATGGATTTGGAGAACTTTTCCTCGACCAACAGACAAACTCGCTAGCCTTTTTTACATAGTTGCAACCTAGGCAAGAGATTCTTGCTCGCCAAGAGCATTAGCCTTTCTCTTAAGTCATACTTGATAGCAATCGAAATGTGATAGATAGGACTCATTCAAAATATCCCACCTATTTCTGATTTTTCCCATATTCTTGTTAACCCGAACCATCTTGCACTACAAAAATTTTGCTTATCAGTGAAGGAGTTTTCCGTCGCTGATCAGTA
>JAYMTE010000868.1:0-15380 GCA_036897545.1 Pelargonium fulgidum
CTACTCCTTGTTTATTTTTGAAGCGTTTTCAATGTTTTATTGACAGGGTAATACTGTAATCTTGTCTGGTCCATCAGGTCCTCCTGTCACATCTATCCCTAGTCAGAATTCTGAACTGGTAGGTTACTTTTGTTATCTGTTTATTATTATTTGCATACTAATTTCGTTGCTTCATGAATGTCACCTCCCATTGGGTTCTAGTTGGATGGTTGGCACATGCTAGAGTTAACCTTTTGCTTATCTGTCAACTCAGATAAGTTTACTCTTGTGTATTTAGTTTGCTTATATACTTTCATGAGAAAACATTGGGTCCATGTTTACGTTACCCATTTTTTATATGTAATATTAAAGCTGGCTGGAGTTGCATAATGTGTGAATCGCACAAACTAACCTCCCCAATGAATTCTTAGTTGTCCCAGTGCTTTTTGCTGATCTTAACCTTGCTTGAATTGGCCTTTCGAAAACATGTGTTGATGGAAAAAGTTGTTTGTTGCAATACTCAAGGCGCGATGGGCTAAATGACTAGGTTGATATTCCATCTGAATATGCCAGAGGACTGAATCAGGTCCTGAAATCCCATTATTGTTAGAGTTGATGCTAATTCTATGACTGACATGATCCAACCCCTGATTTTCAGTCTTAGGATAGGCCTCATTGCCACAGTTTGTCTGATTAGTTCTGTTTCTTCGCTTCATTGTCCACACCTATTGTAGCGACTTTGCAGACATTTTGTCTTGAAACTACTTATTATATGCATAGTTTTTCTTCAGACATCAATTTGATTTATTTAATTATTTTTTATATGTATGGTTGATTTTGGTGCCTAGGTTCTCACTCCAAATGTTCCGGATATAAAGGTTATTCCACCAGAGGAGGAACATCTACGTCATGTGATTGATACAATGGCTTTGTATGTTCTTGATGGGGGATGTGCATTTGAACAAGCTGTTATGGGGAGAGGTCGTGGGAATCCCCTTTTCAGTTTCTTGTTTGAATTGGGCTCAAAGGAACATACTTACTATGTTTGGAGACTCTATTCTTTTGCTCAGGTAACACCTACTAAGTTTGACATTGTTTGTATGTTTTTGCGCATAATTGCAGCTTCTATGGTTGTTGTGCGATTGCAACAGCCATTGAACCTCATTAGCTATCCTGGTGCAATATAGATTAAGTTTATGCTTTTTAAGAGTTTGCTTTTCTTGGGAACAATATTTCTTCACATGAATGAAGGGGGACACTCTTCAAAGGTGGCGTACAGAACCTTTCATCATGATCACTAGTAGTGGAAGGTAATGAGGGCCATCTGATTGATCTGTTGATTTGTAGATTAAGTTTAGTAATATAATTGGGGCACACCTAAAGTATTGATTAAAGATGTCTGCTGGTGATTATTTCCAGATGGATACCACCACCTCTGCCTACAGAGAAAAGCCCGGGGCATGAAAAGGATTCTAGTACAACTTACGCAGCAGGAAGAAGCAGGGTATTAATTTTATATATGGTTCCTCATTTTATCACTGTATGAGCCTTGAAGAGGAAGTTTTTTCAGTGATAAAAAATTCTCTGTATGTTACTTTTTCAGCGTTTAGAACCTGAACGAACACTTACTGTTCCACAGAGGGAAGAGTTTGAGAACATGTTGCGTGCACTGACATTAGAGAGGAGTCAGATAAAAGAAGCCATGGGTTTTTCTTTGGATAATGCTGATGCTGCTGGAGAGGTAATGTGATATTAGGGTTAGTGGATGATGTGCTTTGTGCTCTGAATTTATCACCTCATTTTGCTTCTGAATTTGGATTTATCCGTTTAATTGAATCTGTCATTAATCAATTTTCACTGTTGATGCTGCAATTTCATCTAATAATGTTCCACTATACGACTACAATTTAAATAGAAAAGGAAATTTAGGAAGCCAAGTTCAGCTATTACTTTAGGCTATGAAGCACCGGTACTTCAAAATGGGCTGAGTACTGGTATGTACTTAACCTCTATTGGGTTTTATCGCGGCTCCAGTCTGTGGCTGGGATGGCTCTGGTACCCATGCCACACCCTTATCCTATATTTTTGGACATTGTTGTAAATTTTTAATTTAAATGGCCTCTTGAATTGCAGGTAGTAGAGGTTCTGACAGAATCTTTAACTCTCAAAGAAACCCTGATCCCTACTAAAGTTGCAAGGCTCATGCTTGTCTCGGACATCCTTCATAATAGTAGTGCTCCTGTGAAAAATGCATCTGCATACCGTACCAAGTTTGAAGCAACATTACCTGACATTATGGAGAGCTTTAATGACTTGTATCGTAGTGTAACTGGGAGAATAACTGCCGAGGCACTGAAGGTAGGATGCCAAACCCTTGACAATCCAACCTCCAATCTGTAGCTATGGCTTTTATTTGTTACTTTGTTTTGCTTAAGGTAATAGATCATTCTGTTTTGGAACAATGTGCCAGGAGCGAGTCATGAAAGTACTCCAAGTTTGGGCAGACTGGTTCTTGTTCTCAGATGCATATGTGAATGGATTACGAGCTACATTTCTTCGTTCTGGGAGCTCTGGTGTAGTCTCCTTTCATTCTATATGTGGTGATGTACCGGACATAGAAAAACAGGCGAACTATGATGATGCAGATGATGGGGGTAAGACCAATCAAGATGTGGCATTGGCAATGGGTAAAGGAGCAGCTTCTAAGGAGCTGATGAGTCTTTCCTTTGCTGAGCTGGAGAGACGCTGCAGACACAATGGATTATCACTTGTTGGTGGTAAAGAAATGATGGTTGCTAGATTGCTATATCTGGAAGAGGCAGAAAGACAGAGGGGATATGAACTAGATGATGACCTGAAATATGCCCAGAGCAATTCTAATTCGGTTAGATATGCAAGTGGTCGAAAAGAAACAAATGCTGAACCTGAGCCAGCAGGTTTTTCTGGGTGGGATGGTTGTTCGGAGAAGATAAAGACTCAAGGTCAAGGATCTGTGCCTTTAGCTTCAGCGCTTCCCATTCCACAACTTGAACTAAAAGCCTTTACAAGTAAGGAGAAAAATGGTCCTGTTTTGCCTGCCTCTAAATGGGCTCTAGAGGATGATGAAAGTGAGGATGAACAAAAGAAAAGCTCTAGGGGATTGGGCCTAAGTTACTCATCTTCTGGAAGTGAGACTGCTGGTGATGTTCCATGTAAAGCTGATGAGGTGGAGATTGCAACTGAAGCTAGCACTTTAACACAACCTGATACTGGGATGAATGTAGAACAGAGGTTGTACCATACTTAAACTAACAAATATTTTGATTTCATATTGGATGATAGCTTTAGGGTGGCTTTGCAGAGATAAAACTATATTATTTTCTTTTAGATTGCGTTTAGTTTGTATTCATTTTTCTTTCTTTTTTTCTTCTTCAAATTTCTATCAGGGGATCTGCTTACCTTCATTTGGCTTACATGACAAAAAATAATTTTATTTGCCAAAAGAAAGTTATGTCATATACGTCCACTCTAATGCTTGATGTGTGGCTTGCACTCATATGTTGTGATTGACTGCTTGGCTGCAGACAAAAGTTGAGACATCTGGAGGTTGCTTTGATAGAATATCGTGAATCTCTTGAGGACATGGGAATAAATAATTTGGTGGAAATTGAGAAGAAAGTTGCAATCCGTCGCAAACAGCTTCAATCGGGATATGGGCTGTCCGATCCTAATCAGGATGTTCCTGGGAACAGTAAGTACTGATTTATTTAGCAAACAAGATAATGATGTAATTCAATATTTCACTTGTTCATATACCTTGTTTTGCACTATAAGTATGTGAATTCATTGTTGGGGTATACACTTCCAATTCTAGGATATAATTGTTCGAATAATCAAATGAGAAAGAAATATTAAGTTGGCATTGCAAATTTGTTAATATGAATAATATTCATTTAACTAATAATTAGATTAAGTATGTGGGTTGGATTGTGTCACCGTTGTCATGTCTGGTGGACAGTATCTGATTCTAGGATGTTGGCCATGCCTCGTAGCCAAAATGCATATCTTGTCATGGCTGACACTGGTATTCACATCGTTGGTGTAACAATTTATTTGGTGTTGGGTGTATTTGATGAAAGTAGACAAGATGAAGTAGAGGTAGAGAGGAAATATGAAGCATTAATGTAGCCAACCCTATTTTCTAGGAAATGGCTTGGTTTGGTAGTTGGCTGTATTTGATTTTCAGTTAAATAGGTGACTTCATTTTCTATGGAATACTCAATAACCACTAGAAACATTTCCAATAATGATGATGATTTTGTACATGCTGCTTTTGCCATTGTTTTCTCTTCTTTCTTATGGTAGATGATTTTGTTGTTCTTTCCAAAATAGCAAGGACTGAAATTTACGTTCTTGTTTCAGAAACGGTTAGATTGTGTGTATGATGTTTCCCATTCTGTTTAAAACTGCAGAGAGAACATCATCAGAGAGAAGACAGAGACACGATAGCCGTGATTCTTCAAGAAAGCGACACTGTAGTGAAAGCCAAAGTAAGAGTCCACTGAGGAGATCATCAAACAGAGACAGGGATGGGGATGATTTAGAAAGAGAGAAGAGTAGAAGAAGGGAGAGGGAGAGGGATAAGAGGAGGACAAAATGAGTTATATGTCCTTGGACTTGTGCTTAAGTGCAGTTTATTCACCTTAATCAATCCTCCAATCAGTATTCTTTGTAGGTTCGCTCCTGAGGAGTTTTAGATGTTCAGCAGATGTCGAGTCTCCTGCTCTCAACATCCAGTTCCTAGAAATTTCTTCTTGCTCTTAGGACCATCATGTAGTTTTGAAATCTGAATCATTTGAGTTACTGATAGGGTGCGTTGTTATTTTTAGATGATTTGTGTGATTGAAATGTCACAAAGGCCAATGAAGTCTGTTTTGAAAGTGGCCTTCATATGCAGTTTTTAATATTAAATATACTTTTAATTTAAATTTGTTGCTTGGTAAGAATGGAAAGCGGCAGTCTCTTGTCTTTGGCGAGGGCTTGTCCTTAGTCTGACTAGGTTTGGTGGCAGCGTGCAGGTAGGGTTCAGTTGTTAAGCAGATTACGGTACAAAGAGGTAGTTATGTGAGTTTGGCTGCGATACTGTGGAAAACATGGACGATGGTTTGGAGAGAAGCATGAGAGTGTTAAGAGTGGAGGAGGAGGATGTGGGTAAAGTGAAATGTGGATGGAGCTTGTTTTGGGGCTGATGGACATGGGGTTGAATGGGCTTTGCAGAGATGATCTGGAGGAGGCGATGGCAGTTGATTTTTCCATATTGTTGCTTTACATTTCCTTTTACTAGTTTATGTGAACTTGGGGCCTTTCTTCTCAAAAACTTGTTCAACAAATTAGCATCATGGCATGGGTAGACAACTTTCTAGTGTAAATTCTCTCATAACAAAGTAACTAAAAATTGTTTAACACATAAAGATCGATAACAATGCACCTTTAAGTGTAATGTTAACAATGGATGATTGCTTGAGATACAAATTCACTTTACTGCATTTGCAGTTACCTTACAAGAAAGGTAAGGAAGCTCCTAATTGTAGGTGTTTACTGATTAAAACACCGTCAACATTCAGCAATAGCTTCTTCAGATTCAATCAACACCCAATGGAACAAGCAGTTTAAGGTGCTTGATCTCCTCGAGGTCTCAGGTGTGAGCCTCCCCAAAAAAATATCTTCAGATTCTATACCCAAGAAACATTCTTTTTGTTGTTAAAAAAAAAAAAAAGTACATGCACCAATATCTGATATCAGCTAGCATTGTTTACAAGTGAGACCAGCTCAATGTCTTTCATGTCCTCACTACTACTTGAAGTCTCATCCTTTGGACTTTGGGTTTCAGCTGGAAGCATGGAAAAGTTGGGATCACTTCTGGGAACCAAAAACAATACACAGAGTGGAGAGACCCTCATTATGTTCCGGATCAAAATGACGAGCCAAAGATTGTCAAATTGTGTCCGAGTAACCTTCAATACGTGGAGCAACAATCCTCCACCCCACGATGAAGACAAGACTCCAAAGTTATCAATTGACATGAGTAGTGCAAAGAAAGTGCCTTCGATCCCCGAGGGACAAAGTTTTGCGCTGAGAACAAGAAGAGGCATCCATTTAAGCTTTCCAATCATCTGAGAGATGCATTCGTCGATCACTACAAAGAAATAGTCCGGAACTCCAAATTTCAAGTTCAACCGCAACACCAGCATCAAGTCTAGCATTCCTGATACACCTGATAGCAACTGAACCCAAAATAGCAAGTTTCGAAAAGGGTGATCCTTTAGGGCATTTTGGTACAGTATTGCCCCTAAGAGAGCCCCTAAAGATCCAATAGAGAATATGTAACCAACACTCTCCTGCACATACCATTTCAATCAGGAATTTATTGTACCAAGTCCTTCAAAAACTCACAAAACATAAATAAATATTCAGATGGCATGTAACCAAATGTGCTATAACTAATTTAGTATAATGCTATCAGTTTTCTACTGCTTAAGTTTACTTTATTCTGTAATAGATCTCAGATGAGATAAATAAGGTTGGTTTTGAAATATTTGTTAAGAAGTACCTCAGAAAAAGATGGTCCTCCCTTTGAGTCTGTGTACCAATAAAACATTCCTTCAAAGATATTCAAGCTCAGCGCAAAAGATAAGTACATATATAAACACGGCCTCCATACATCTGGCAACTTCAACGTTGTCCACATAGCCTTGCTTGCATCAGCAAATTTTTGGTTTACCTGAAGCCCTAACAGAATATTAGACCATTGATCAGTGTAAACACAAGAAAACAATTGAAAGAAGCTGATAAATACCTCTCTGTAAGCAAAGTTTGGTACATGGGGTTCATCGAGAATTGTACCAATTAATAATACAAGTATAAATGGGATAATCAGCAAGCCAAACACACCCTACAAGGGAAGAGGATAAATTTTTATAACAATCATAATTAAGAGAGCATATAAATGAGAAAATTCTGAGTTGTGGAAAGGGATCAACTGGAGCAACCTTGGGGCCTATCCAGTGAACAAAAATCCCGCTAACAGAAAATCCTACTAATGCTCCAATCGAGGAACTTAATGCGCACAAGCTTTGCATATCAGCAGCACGAGAAGGGTGGCCAATGCTGTTCTGTGCCACGCAGGCATCCATGGTGACATCTGCTATTGCCACCCCGGCACTTCCTGCTGTGAATGACAGCAGTGCAAATATAATATGCAGATTGTTGTGCAAAGACACCAAGAGCATGGAAACGATACCAATAAAACCTGAAATTTTTATATGGAAACTTCATTTAGTATATTTAAACACCAATGTTTGCATTGATCTCTAACTCCATATAACAATCAAGCTACTAAATGCAAGGGTATATCTACTGAACTTGAAGAGTGAAGGAAGACATTTGATAACCTAAAACGAAATATTAAACAGTAATCTCTCGATGCCTTATGCAATGGTCACGCCAGTGTAGGTCAAGCAAGAATAATATCAAGTCAACTGCAACTTCTTTTCAAGTGTGTCTCCTCCTTCCACATGCACATTATAAGTTAAAGCTGCCATCGTTACAAGCATTCTAGAACTCTCTCTCAAGATGCATCTTCATTCTTCCCCTTCAGAACCAAAATAGGAACAAGAAGAAATGGAAATAGTAGCTATTTTAATTAACAATGCCAAAATCTAAATGACTAATAAACACGTCCAAGAGACTATCCAGGTGCACTCCATATGCCAGTTTAAAAGTGTAACTTCTGCTTAAACTCTTGAAACATTGTTCCTAACATAGGAAATGTTATGTCTAAACTTTTAAACACAGTGAAGAAGGATAGGAGTCACTGTTAAGAGTTATCAAGTATATCGTAGATGGAATCAGCCAGTACGAGTGTCAGTGTCACACTAAGAGCTAATAATAACCCGACTACGTACCTGCACATGCCTATTAGTCTACATTCAAATGTTTTGTGACTAAATACGAAAACCAGTTAGGTTCATTCACTTTGCTTGCATTATCATCGGTCTCATCAGTCACCTTACAATCACAGGCACAAATTAAGTGAACAACCAAACATAGCAAATGATTTCTAACTCTAGCTGTCATTCCTTTATATATATCCATCATCTAACATGGAGACTACAAAATATGTTCTTTTGCAATGATAACTACAATCATCACACTTCACTTATCTACAAGTTCAAACAAAGGATTTTAACCATAATTGCCAAAAAGATACAATTGATGCATTCACAATTATATACTAATACAGTAATACTGCATTCAAGTAATCAAAATCTGCCCTAGAAGGAAGGTAAATTACCAGCTAAAATTAGGTAAGGCCGTCTCCGGTATCCAAGAATTGGGAGAACATCAGTGAGAAGGCCCCAAAGAGGCTTGACTATCCAAGGAATAGAAATGATTCCTGCATAGACCTGAGATTCAGAGGGCTGCACTTTCTGCCCATCCTTCATGTAGTACTCAGTGCCAACTCTACTAAGAGCTCCTCCAAATCCCTGACTGATTCCATTAACAACCACCACCCCTACAACAAAACTCCAATGCATTTCTGTTGCAAGCATAAGTAACCAATTGTATGGACCCCATATGAAACCACTGAACCCTCTCTTGCCCACATTCCCATCCTCACCCTCATTATAAACTTCCAGCTTCTCTTCCTCCTCCTCCACCATTGCCAACTATCTTCTTAAAAAAAAAAATCAAAATTTTCAGAAAACACCACCAAAAACTTGGAATCTGATTGACAAACTGTAGACACAAAAAAACTAAAGATTGGAACTTTTTATCTGGGATTGCAGATTCTGTGCTAGATAGATAGCATGGAGGAAGAACAAGCCAAACCCAGTTCACCGATCAGTGAGTCCTGAACTGGGTGATACAATATCTTCAAAGAAACATGGAATATGTGTCAACTCACTCTTTCTTGAGCTCCAACTGATTGATCCAGCAAAGAAAATATAATGTCAAAGGTGGAGGAAGGAGGCAGTTCCAAAGCAGACGTTGGCTCCAGATTTGGACCCCAAACTGTCAAATAAAATTAAAAACCATCTATTACTATTATTATTTCCGAATCTGATATTGTTTATTTTTGTGTTGCCCAAGTCATTGTTTTATTATTAATGTTGACGTCGAAAATTAGTTTATTGATATTTGACGGCTGAGATCATATGAAATTAGATGAGACCTGTCGGGATGGGGACTTCAGCCAGCTACACGTGCTAAATTAGAGCCCGAAGTGATGTTTGTGGATGTTCATGCCATGAATAACCTTGTATCCGGCAGCTAATTAGAGGGTGTTTGTCTGGCTTATAAGCTGGTCAAACGGGTTTATGAGCACTACAATATTTCTTTTTTCGAGTTACTTGTTTGGTAAATTTAAAAAGTGCTTACAAGTTCGTGCTTATGAGCTATAAAATATAAGCTGGAGGTACCCGACTTCTCATTTTTTAGCTTATAAGCAGCCAAAAAAAGAGCCACCATTAAAAAATTATTTATGCCCTTACAGTTTTATGTGATAAAAATAAAGAAAAAATTATAATTTTGTTATTTGATATCTGATTTGTGTGATTTTCACATTATTTCGTAAAAAAAATCATTAAATATATTATTGTGTTTTAAAAAAAATAAATATTAATTATTTATATACAAAATTCAAGATTTTTCAATTATGCATTCATAATAAAAGTATAAAAAATAGACAAATATAAAGAAAAAAATAATAACTTCGTATTTTGATTTTCAATTTTGATATTTTTTTAAATATTCTCATGAATATGTCGCAAATAACGTAATTATTTAAATAAAAAGATTCAGCCAAAAAAATATTATTAATGTCTTTTATTGTCAATTTGACATTATAAACAGCTTATCAACACTTTTTACCAAACAATTTAAGTGTTTGTCAGCACTTTCTTACCAAACAGGTAATTCTTAACATCACAAATGTATTGGGCTTATTATGGGTTTTGTAAGCCCTTACAATACAATTAGTATCATAGGTCCGGCTCATTTATGGTTCATTTCTTTGTACGTAAATGTCTTCACAATATTGAAATATACTCTTTCCGTTCCAAAATAAGTTTCTTGTTTGTCTAAATTTTTTATCCTAAATTAAGTGTCCGTTTATATTTTTAGGTTATTATATTATTGCTTTTTCCATATTACCCTTATCACTTATAAACTGCACAAGAAAAGATCTTAACTGTATATGAGGTATAGGTGGCAAAATAATAGTAATATTGGAAACACATTAAATTATCTGATAATCTTTAATTTTTGCAAAAAAAAATGAAACACGACAGTCATTTTGAGACGGATAGAGTAACTTTTTTTTTTTTTTGACGGGTTGAAATATATTTCTTAGATACCTGTTTTAATTTATTTGCAAACTAATTGATGCTTTTTTGTATTTCTGGTTTGCAAAGTATTATGTTTGTCCAAGGAGAATGAGAAGGAGTGGGAAGCACTGAAAAGTCTTAATATTGGCTTATGAAGTGATGATCAATATGGTAGTTGAGTGGTTTTTTCGTCATTAGACTTGGACTATTGAGTATATTATTGGTTAGGTTGGTGGTCTATTTCTAATGAGTTTTTTTTGTGCCCACAAGTTAGTTTTGACATATATTTTTTTTTTCCTTAAAAACTTTTATATAATCTTTGCATAAATGAATGCAAAACATAAAGTATAGTTGATATATTTTGCATTTTCAAATGGGTCTACTCAAATTGATTCAGACTTACAAATATTGCTTAAGGCCCAATTATTTAGTAGTTTACGGGTTTGTTCGCTCACCCGCTTATGAAACCGCACACCTACAATCTTAAATATACAAGGTGAGCGGCAACACAAGGTGCGTGGGTTGGGTCGTAACCAACGAAGCGATTACCTGCCCGTGAACAACCATACTACAGAGTAACATAGTATAAGAACTAAACCGAATTAGTATTTTTTTTTTTGATATTTAACTAAATAATTACAACTCAAACACCCACCTATTGTATAATAGATTCTATATCATGTTCTTGGTGAGACTCGAACCCGAGTCCTCAGACTTGCGCCAAAGCTTCTGTTACCGCTTAGCCGAGTGAGCGATGATCGAATTAGTATTTTTAAAAATATTGATCCAATGGGCTTCCTTTGGTGTGATTTAATTCTCGACAGGAAAAGATCCGAAGAAGCAAACGGAAAGTGTTGAAACGAAGTGTAGCCTTGTGATTGTGAACTGCACAACCAAACCAAAAAAGGCATTAATTTTCAGTCCAATTCAAGTCATTTTTGTCTTCTCCTCTGTCTCTACTTTTGGTTGTGATTTCCGAAAGGTATTTTATTTCTAAATTCCCAGAATCTTCTCCCCCTCTGTGGTCACAAACTCCTCACATTCTCTTTTCTCTTCTCTTCCCTATTTTCCACTGCTATTCGGATTAAACCCATTTGCTCATTGGACCACCATGGACTTGGATTGGTTTTCTTGAAGCCTCTTCTCCTTCTCCTTCTCCTTCGTGTTGTCTCCTTAATAGAGAAACAGCCATGCAAAATCCTTCCACTGTAACTCAAGAACCCACTTTTGTGTCTGATTTCGTTTCCCAATTGGGCAGCTACGCCTTCAATTCCAGGTTCCAGAGCTTTTTCTCCGATGGGTTCTCTTCGTTTTTGCCTACTGACCTGTGTTTTGATCGAGTGGGCTCCAAGAAGCACAATGCTGCTGCGATGAGCTTGGGTAGTAGCGGCCGCGGCGGAGGTTTGAATTTTACCAGATTTGTGAATGAATTCAATAGAGCAATTAGGTCACATTGCGAGAAAATCCCACTTGGGTTCGCCTCGGTTCGGGTGGGTTCGTCGGAAAGTGACGGGTTCAGGGACGACGGAGGTGGAGGTTTGCCGGACGAGGGCTTGCCCTCCAATCCCTCTGTGGCCGAGGGACCGAAAAAAGTTTTGATTTTGATGAGTGACACCGGTGGCGGCCACCGAGCCTCCGCAGAGGCTATTAAGGCTGCTTTTAATGAAGAATTTGGGGGTGATTATCAGGTCAGTTTGTTGTTGGTTTCAATGATCTTTCATTTTTTGGTTGCCTGAAAAATTGTGTATGTGATGATGATAGCAAGTTTAAAACTTTTGATCTTTACTTGTCAATATGCATGACTATTGTAGCTATTTGTCCAATTTGGTTATGTCATGCATTATATGTTTTTTTGTTCTTTTTAAATTAAAGAACTTCCTTGCTGGGTTGAAATTCAACTTTGTCATAGTTACAAGTGGGTGTGTTTGCTGGGGTTTTCGGACTAATGAGAGGTTGTTGCAGGTGTTTGTTACCGATTTATGGTCGGATCATACACCTTGGCCGTTTAATCAGTTACCTAGGAGCTATAACTTCTTGGTCAAACATGGGTCTCTGTGGAGAATGACATATTACGGAACTGCTCCGAGACTGGTTCACCAATCTAATTTTGCTGCAACTTCAGCGTTTATAGCTAGGTGAGACTTTCTCACCTGCCCTAAATACTTTGTGGGTAGACATTTGGGAAACGATGTATTGTGCACTGTGCGTTATTTCATTCGCAATATCTTTAGCAAATATCTATTGATAAAATCCATGGTGATCTTATTGGATCCAGGGATGAGTATCAGATACTTTTTACTGTCGTATTGTACTTAAACATGTAGAAGGCTGCAGGTTTTTGTGTAGAGTGTATTGATTTCTAGGTAAGAATTCTGCGTTTGCATCAATAGTTATTCGTAGTGTGTTAAAATTTTAGTTCACATAGATTCATTTGTTTGACTTTGTCAGATATTCAGAAATCTATGATGCCTTGTTCAAGCCCTTTGTTTTCTACAACGAACCAGGGACCATTACCGAAAATATAACAAATTCATGAACATTATTTTCAGACTAAAATGCTTCTTCATATTAAATTCTTCAATGTGTTGGTTCTTCTTTTTGCATTTCTTCAGAAATCATAATCCACATGTTTTGTGTTTCATTACTGAAGGGTACGGAAGCTATTTATAGTGGGCATTAGTTTACTTTTCTTCAGACTTCTAGTTTCTCTTACAATTTATTTCTATCAGCCTACATATCATTGAAAAAAATAGTGTAAAAGATGATTTGATTTGGAAAAGGCTATGATTCACTTTGTTCTTCGTCATATTCTATTCCTCGGGTTTTCACTCAGTATGATGCACCCTACCCTACCCTGCACCAAGATTAAAACTAAATTTCAAACAAATAAATATCTGTCACTATCAATTCATGAGAATGTTGTGGTGCCTGTCATGTCAATGTAACCTGCTTTACTAGTTGCAGAGGGGGATTTCGAATGACTCCTATTCTTGACCTCGTAGTGTGATCTTAGTGCAAGTGTGATTCCAAATTTAAGTTCCACATTTGATCTATTTAGACCTACCAATTTCAGTAATATTGGTCATAAGTCTTGTCTCTCCTATTTTTATTTCTATTTCTTACTATTTAAAGTGTATTGCATATTCGTTCATATTTCCATCTTGTTATGCCCATGGTGATTCCCAAAGTATGATAAGCTTGCGTAGTTCATTGTGTGGAGAGGAAGAGTTTTTTTTTTTTTAGTAATAATTTTCTGTGATTGACCAGACATGTCAATTATCTAATGTGCTTCCCTTACGTCCTGCAAAAGATATGCATTTGTTGAAATGTTACCTTATCTCTCTACCTCTTTTTGCAGTTTAGTAGCGGGAAATTATTTTTGATAGGTATTATCTTTGCTGTACAAAATGTATATTTTATCTGATTTTACTCTCATTTATTTGTATGAACAGGGAGGTAGCCAAAGGACTTATGAAATATCAACCTGATATTATTATCAGTGTACATCCTCTCATGCAGCATGTTCCACTTCGTATCTTGAGGGCAAAGGGCCTTTTGGAAAAGATTTTATTTACAACTGTAGTTACTGACTTGAGCACTTGCCATCCGACATGGTTGGTTCTGCACTTAAGAGTTACTTTTTGAAAAATACTTCATTCCTTTATGTACTTCTGAACCTTAAATCTTTCTTTTCCAGGTTTCATAAACTTGTTACGAGATGCTACTGCCCGACAACAGAGGTAGCGAATAGGGCTTTAAAAGCTGGGGTTCTGCCTGCCCGAATCAAGGTCTATGGCCTACCTGTCCGACCTTCATTTGTTAAGCCCATTCGACCTAAGGTTGGTTAAATTGTCCTTTATCAAGTGGATGTTTCAGGAAAAATCTATTCTTTGCCCCTTCTTCACTTGATATGGCTTTATTATCACAAGATATAGATCTTGTCTACGAAAAAGTCCTATGTGAGATTAGTGTCTGATAATATTTATCATTTCTGTAATCAATTGCTGAGAGTTATGCTGCATAGATATTGAGTGAATTGCCATTCCAAATTTTGTTCTTGAGAAATGGGCCTTTAAAATGGACAAGTTAGCGAAAAACTATTGCAGTAGGTAAAATAAACAGGATCAATAGACATCCAAAAGATTTTTTTATTATAATCTTGAAAGGCTAATTGGGTTTACTTAAGAATTTAGGTTATATCCATGTCGACTCATTTTTTCTCATAAGACTGAAAGGAGAACTTTTAAAATTCCATTTGGAGTCTGTGCTTATTGGAGGGGTAGTTGCCTTCCAAGCCTTACTGCGAAATGCAAAACTTTGAAACCTTGGAGATAGCCCGGGGTCAGCAATTAAATGAAATTTGTTTGAGAATATATGGCCACCCTTTTGTTGCTTTTAGGTCTGAGTGCAAAATTCTGACTGTTTTATGTTGCTTCTTCCTCCACAAAAAGGTGTAGCCTAGTTCTGAGTTCAAGGGGATTCACATTTCACATACCAACATGATGGTGTTTGATACCCACCTTTTTCTTCTTGTAAGTGTAATTTGTTTTTTTTTGCTTTGGTAGTATTGAAGGATTTATAACACTTGTACCTTTATCCTCTCCAATAAATTTACTCATTCTGAACTGTACGTTACCTATCCTAAGATTTACGACAGTTCATATTGTTCTGTACTTGTTTTCTTTGCCTTGGTTTGGTTATCTATGTTCTGTAATCTTGCCTCCCATAACCTTCCTCTGTTTCCTTTGTTCTTTATTTATTTATATTTTAATCTAAAACCTTGGATCCCTCGACTATTTGGCAGTAGTAGTTTTAGAATCTACTACAGTCACAAATGATTGTCACCATAATGATATTGATAGTCACTTAAGAGTTGTTAAATATTATGTGAAGCACAGGGTACTAATTACCTTTGGCATGATATCTTTTTAATCACTTTAGGTTGTGTTGAGGAAGGAACTAGGAATGGATGAGGGTCTTCCTGCGGTGTTACTAATGGGAGGAGGGGAAGGAATGGGCCCTATTGAGAAAACT
>JAYMTE010000869.1:0-15378 GCA_036897545.1 Pelargonium fulgidum
AGAGAGGGTCAGGGCCGGCGGCGGCGGCGGAGGGTTCTGGTGGTGGAGGTGGCGCTTTAATGTACCGTTGGTGGTGAAGGAAATGGACTTGGTGATGGTGGGTTGGGCCTGTGGTGGGGTTTCAGTATCTGGAGTTTTGGCGTTGCTTGAATCCTCCATGGCCAAAGCTAAGACATATGGGGGCATATGGCCTCTCTCTCTCTCCAAAGCTTTCTCTCTCTAGCTTTCTATGGGGTCACTGGTTTTTGTTAACAACAAAATGGGTCTCTCAAAATGTAAATAAAAAGGAACCAGAAGTTTAATATTGATGATTATGGTGATGTTGATGGTAGAACATGATGTTGGTTATGATGATTTAAACGAGAGTATGAGACTATATATATAAAAAAATAATTAGAGCTTAAAGTAATGGATAAATACAAAAGGGTTAGTTTTGTAATTTAAGGTGGGTTATAACATATAATTAATTTTACTATGTATTTGTTTGTTGGGTTCTTAATTATCTCATCATCTAATATTAGTTGTGGGTAATAAATTAGTTGTCTGAAAAATATTATTTTATGTGTATATTAGAGGAAATGAAATGAGTGGTTTTCCATGATGGGGCAGTGTCCTGCAAAAGAAGGGTACGTGGCCAATTTATATAGGGTACAAAATTGTAGTACTTAAGGACAAGAATCTGTTCATATTGTCCCATATGATTATCTTTTGTACTACAAAAACTTGAATCATGTGTTGGTGTCGTGACCTTTTGGTTTTGGGGTACCTCCACTTTCACAACATGCCACTATCCTCCTCTTATATATGTCCTCCATTTCATGAACCCTTTCCATGGTTGTTGTTGTGGTTTGGGTTGCACCATTATTTGTGGGAGGACAAATAGTAGGACGCATTTTGTGTAGATGGGTTGTTTAGAATCCTCAGCCATATCCACACACAGTGATATATTATCTGGAATGATCTCTTTATAAGTACCAATCTTATATCTTCTACTTTCATTGTTCTGTTAACCTATAAAAATGTGACAAATATATTGTAAAATCAATTATTATGTCTCAAAATAAGTGTTTAGATTTTCATTTTTTTTAAAGAGACATTAATCAATGTTGTATATTTTTTCTTGTATCTCATTATTTTATAACAAACTCTTTAAATACTAACTAATTTATTATAAATATTCTACTAATGCTTCATATATAATTAAATTTTTTAAAATGAAATATAACACGTTCTTACATCATGAAATGTTACAAAATCCATAACGTACATCATCTTAAATTTCATATAAAAATATATTTATTTGATAATTTATAAGATTAAGTCGAAAAAGTTATATATTTGTTCTTATCATTACAATTGTACATCAATTCCTAACTTTATAGTCTAAATTAGAATAAAGAATTTTAGATATTTAGATTCACTGAAACTAATCCAAAGTCAGAGAGCATGTGTATTAAGGCAATGGCACAATTTGATTCTAATTATTCTCAGCACATACACGTGTAGCAAGTAAAATGGTAGTGCACCAACAAAGCTTGTTTTATACCTTTGCTTCTTTTGTTTTCTCAATTTCCCATTTTATTGATGTCAAATCACAATAATTTGAACAAAAAATCCTCTAATTAGCAAGTTAGTTAACCCAATCCTTATGTTTATGAGTCAAATTTACTCAACCGACCATATATAAATGATTTTTTTTAGGAACATACTAATCATAAACTGTTATATACACCTGTATATCAATATTCAAAATTTAATAAAATAATCAAAATTAGCGATGCCATTAAGAGTTTAACCTAAAATCTTGTGCATGTTGTGATGGGTAAAAACATGCTCTTTGATGAAGTAATCACAAGGCGATGATGCTTTATTTTACTTCGATTAACTATTTTGCTTGTAATTTGTACTTAAACTTTTGCTATCTTTTAAATTTTTCATAAGTTATATTATTTTATTTTAAATTGGTAAAATTAGATGATATGATAATTTTGTTGAAAAGTTGTTGTCATGTAACTTTCTCAAATTTAGATCTTCTATAATGTTCAATTTATTCAACAAAATCTCGAATTTGTAAATTGAGCTAACATAAACATAATAGCCACGTGGTCTTCATGTTAACATAAAAATTTTAGAAAAAATTATCACGTCAATCTAATTTGACGGTACTTTTATGAATTTGACTAATTTAAAATAAAATAATATAACTAAAAGACCAAATTATAATCTTATAAATAACTTAGATATCAACTTGAAACAAAAACAATTAATAACTCATAATCATAATAAAATATTTGCTAATATTGTGTTTTTGTTGTTGCAATTTTGTCTTTTGCATACCTAATTTGAATGGTAATCCACTTCAACGATGCTTCATTATAATCAAAGAAACACACAAATGCAAGCCCAAATTCGGTTCATTGCTTTTGAAAATTTGATGTGAATTAGCTTTGAAAAGACATAATTAGATTTAGGGTTTTGCTTCTAATCAAAGTAGTGACAATAATTGCGGCTACATGCATATATTTATATTAAAGAAAGTGAGAGATTAGATGTTAATTAGTTTGATAGCACCTAAAGCCAAAGCCATAGAAAGTGGAGTTTGGAGTCAGAATTCTTCTCATGGATTTGGAACAATATTGTGACAATTATGTCATCATCAAAATAAAGAAGCATGCGGAGGTGTTGAAGGTGACCATTTTTTTTCACTTCTTAAATTATATATTTTTGTAAAGAATAATCTTATGAACAAATTTGGACCCATAATTTTATCAATAATTTTGTGTTGATGTAGATTAATTAATGTCATCATTTTATTAAAAATATATTTTGAGTTCCTCATACGATAAGAAACTATGATTTTTTTTAACATGTAAACGATTTTTTCTTTTTAAAGCCGCTAAATTGTCAAAAAATATGCATGCACTTTTTCATTTTAATTATTAGTAACCACAACATTTATTACCTTAAACTATCATCCCAACTTGCGTTATTTTATCACAACAAAATATTATCATCTCTCTTTTTTTTTTCCGGTATAAATTATTGTGTTCTTGAGCGGACCCATAAACTCGCGATTGACACATTTAAGTCATTTGATCACATCCAAATTATTTCTCATTCGAAAGCAATAATTAAATCTCATTCATCTTTTTAAGGAGTATGTTGTGGGGAGATTGAAATTTTATATTTTGTGACAATCATAAATACTATTATTTCTTTCATCATGTGATAGTCATACCATCTCTATTTTTTTAAATACCCAAATTTAGCCTTTATTTATTTTATTTGTTTTCTCATTTTTTTTAAATTTTTTTTTTAAAATTAATATGTTTAAGAGATCTAAAATTTTCCACCGACAATAAAAATTAAAACCTAGTAATTGTCTTTGCTGTTCATGAGAATGCAATTAAGCTACATGTGCAATTGGGTATTTGAGTTCACAAAGAGCTTTAGCTTTAAGCGCCCTTAATTGTACTAACCATCTTTTGGCCAACATGACAACCAACATGAGTATTGACCAATAATTAGGTTTGTTACCCTAACCTTAGGACACTGCCCTACAGCTAAGGGGTTGTTAGGAGAAGCAAAATGCAACATAATTAAGAGCAAAAGTAGAGTGAGTCTTTAATTGTCTCTAGTGTCCCACATCTACCCATAGTAATTAAAATTTAATATGTGATCACACATAAAATTAAAGATAAGATTCTATAGAACCCTCACAGCCCTACATGTAATTGTAATTGCTGGTCAATTAGATGATGATATTAGTGCCACAAATTGGAAGAAAATTATGGCCACATACCTAAAAGCATTGATGTTGTTTTGTGCTACAAAACACAACACAATAAAGAAGATAAGATTAGGGAGGTGCCAAAGATAAATATCTAGCTTGGTTCATTATGGGCCTGCCTTAAAAGCCTTCGGATAAGGATTATGGACAATATATAGTTGTAATTATGGAATATTAATTTGCACAAATCTATATTTTTTGAGGTTGTGCTTTGTGGGGTTTTGATTCCTTTCTTCTAGTTTCTTCCTACCAAAGTGTTGCTTACTTGTTTTCAAACATGGAAAACATGCCTTCCTAGAGATGGACACTAAGATTTGTCCTCTTTCTCTAATGCAAAATTCAAATTAGTTTAGATTTTTGTGGAGCATGTTTTATTTAGTTGTCTATGTAGATTATTTGTCTTATGCAACTAGAAAGAATGAGTGAAGAAATGTTAAACGCGTAAAGTATATGTTAATAATTTAAAAATTGAATTGCACTAGCTGATTTGGTCGATTCAATTTTTATTTTTATTTATCGTTGTGCGTTATATTTACTAATGGATCATAACAATTATTTGTTCATGCTACTGGTAAGTATAAGTAATTGCGAACATATAGGTATTGTTTGGTAACGGAAAAGTAAATTTTCTTGGAATGTTAACTTTTTTGGAAAATTGATGAGAGCATTTAACACATCGAAAAGTGAATGGAAAATGCAGAAACTTGAGTTGTGGAAAACGAATATTACGTTTGGCTAAAAATTATAAAAACGAGGCATAAAGTCGGAAAGGATAGAATAATTACTTAATTGTCTCTTTAATTTAACATAATTATTTTGTTATAATTGTATAAGTAATTATGTTAACCCATATGCAAATTTAAAAAATAAAAAAAATAGACTAAATATCTTACTTTGTTATATTATAAAATTTAATTTTTAAATTTGTAATTATATTTGATTTCATTTCATGTCTACAATATTAAAATTTTTAATTTTTAATTTATTAAAAAATGTGAGAGAAATATGATTTTTTTTTCAAAACTCAAATAACATGAGTTAAATTTTTGGAAAACTAAGGATATAATAGATGTTTAATATAAAAAATGAAGAGTATTAATTACAATAATATGACTTTTCCACCACATGGGAAAGTATATGAAATTTTAAAATCTCACCTCCCCCAAGAGATTTTAGATTCTCATGTATGTGGGAAAGTTATCAAACTCGAGAATGTTACTTTCTCCTCTACTTTCTTTGACTCGTTTACTAAACATAGAATTTTTGTTTGATTATCAACTTGACATTATCATCTCAACTTTACTTTATAAAAAAAAGTTTCCAAACGATACCATAATGAGATAAAACTCAACTATTCAATTTATAGGTTTGGCCTATTGATCTAATTTTTAAATAATTTAATACATAGTCAAACATGGTCAAAATGTTGAAACCAAACTAATTTGATTGTTTGGTAAAAAGTTATTGTTGCATAATTTTTTGAAGTCATCATTTCTAACAAGGTTAAGATAGTTCTTGAGAAAAGGAATCTTGATTGAGGGGAGAGAAAAGTTTATTCTACTAAATTTTTGTTTAAGTCTACTAATTATTTGAAACATTGTTGATTGATACGTTAAGAATTACTCTCATATATCAACATGACTTTTGAAACTACTAATAATATATAGATATTTTGTAATGCAATTGATTAATTAGTCCAGAAAAGTAAGATTCAATAATATATTACTCCATCCTAGTATTTCATCCAAAATAAGTGTCATATTTCAATTTCTGTCTCAAAACAAGTGTCTTATTTTATTTTTAAGAAGTTAGTTTTGCATAAATTGCCAATCATATCATCCTAATAAGTTAGTATTTATGAAATTTGTTATAACACATAATCATGAGGATATACTAGTAAATATATCGCACTTATAACTAACTTCTTAATTTGTTCTTAAAATGGAAACAATTACACTCGTTTTGAGGGAGTATTATTTTATTTTAACGATTATTTTCGTTATTTCGTAAATTCACTTTATGTTTATGTTTTTTTTTCAAACATATTATTCATGATCAAACTCCTTTTAATTTTTTTCTTTTCAGAGCAAAGTTATACCAAACAAGCACTAAACATGTTGCACGAGAAGAGAAATATGCATTTGTAACATAGCATCAACATGGTAGGTTTACATATGATTTGAGATGGGTTGTATCAGCAAATTTGACTGCTTTTAATTAAAGTGATCATCTTTGGAAGGAACACGCATGCATGCATATAATTAGAAGAAGTCACCAACCCAAAGAGCTTCCAAATTCATTTTATTATTGTCACTTTGTGTAATTATTTGAGCACTATTGGGAGATTGGCGTGGCATTTGGTTATTTGCCACGCCAAAAGTTAATTAAATCTTGTTACAATTTTGGAAGCTACAAATTTCCTTTTTATGTTCATATATTAATGCTATAAGCAACCTTTACTGAAGATGACTTCAACCCCATTTTCCTTATTTCTTCTCTCTACAACTTCCTTAAAGAATCTTATCATTCTGGTGTGTGTGCAAATTCCCAGCAATGAAACATGTTTCATGAGTTTTTATTTTTAATTTTAATTAATATTGTTTTGACAAATGGTTATATTCATGATTAGACCTGGAAGGCTCTAACTTATTTTTCATGGGATAATCAATTATTGTGTAGTGTAATTTACATGTGATAACGCGAAATCTAAACTTTTGGATGAGTTAAGAGTACATCAATGGAATCATGTGCTTGATTATTATGCGCTGATCCATTAGCTAATTCATGTGGAGCATAAATGCCGTGAGAGTTGATAATTATAGAGCATAACAAGTAGGTTTTGGATGAAGTTTTTCGAATTTGGTTGGAAGTTTTAAAATCTAGATGTTTAGTGTGAGTGTGAATTTGTTCGACCTAATTTAAAAACTTCGAATCGGTCCGGGTCAACTGCCACAAATTTTAAACCGGCCTAGCTGCAATTGTGGATTTTTGGGCTGAGAGGTCTATTATACCATATGAATTAATATCCAGCCCAATACTCATGGAAATCAGGTTTGGGCTTTTATTGGCCCACTAGATATGAATCAATGAAACGGTGTCGTATATTAGTATTCTGTAACAGTATCTTGACCAGAGAGAAAACTCCAAATACGACGCCGTTTATTCTATCCCCTTCCATGTTCCCTGGTTCGAGACCGAAAAGCAAACATCGCTCTGAACGAATATTTTTTCTCGAACTTCTGCTCCAATGATACCCAGATAGAGATTTATCTATGAACTCCGATGGCGTCGAATGGACTGCGGATTGAATGTGGTTTCTGGGTTTGAGCAATTGAAGAGATTGAAGATTTATGGTGGCTGAATGAGGAACACAAGGAGTAGCTTTTAGTGCTGATCGGTTAGTTCTTGTATTTTACATCCTGGGTCTATGTTTTGTCTCAGTAAACAGGGTTATGGCGTTTTCAATTTCCTTTCTTTTCCTGGAAAATAAGTTATTTTGCCTAATGGATACGAGCTGTTTCTGTGTTTTTCTATTGATTTCATTCAATAATAGAAGAATCAGTTTCTCATTGTGCAGTTTCTTGCCTCATTTAGTTACATTTTGTGGAATAGTTGAAAATTTTAGGCAGTTAAGCACCAAGAAAGGAGCATTAAAAGAAGAAAAGTTTACTATAAATTGTGGTTACACCATATTTAAGAGAAGTTTTGGGTAAGGGTTGGTCTGCAACATGAATGAATTAGTTGACCAGCCAGTGTATGGTTGGTCTGCAACATGAATGAATTACTTGACCAGCCAGTGTATAGAATGAGATGGATTTCAATATCAGATTTGGGTTCCATGTGAGTAAATACTATAGTTGGACATCTCTTGAAAATTAATCTATGAAATGACGATGGTCACGTAGAGTTTAATGTCACATATAGAGATTGTTGATGCTCATAACAATTGTGGAAGTAGGGTATTCTTTTGTCTCATTATGTTTATCCCAACTTATGTACTATTGTACTCCTTTAGAATTTGATACGTCATATGTTATATCTAAAGATTAGTTACAATTCTTTTCCTTGTTTCTTGTAAAACATAGATTACCTTATTTTCAATGAATCAGAAATCAGGCTATTCTAGATTAAGGTTCGAAGCTTTTGTTAACATAATAAGCCTTAGAAAGATGATTGTTATATGTTCCGCCTTTTCCGAATGAGAAGAGCTTAATTCTAAAGTACTAGAGGAGCTCAATAATTAAAGATGAAACTATTTTTTTCTCACTTTTAAAGACGAACCTGTATTGGAGTCAGTTTTGTTTATATAGGGTTGAAACCTGAAACTTTCAGGAAAACCTATCTACAAACCATACTGTCTGCTGGGTCAGTTAAGGAGGAAGAGGGGCATAGAGTTCATTAGGCTTAGTGTTTACTAAAATGGTAAATAGGTATCTCCACTCTCCTGTTTTTGTATGAACATAATTGAGACCTTATATAATGCACCTAATAAACCTTTTGCTTTGATTCTGATTCCTAACCTTTTTGGTAACTACTTCTCTCACCTGACCCCTTCCCCTCCCCAAGTCCCAAGTTCCAAGTTCCCGACATCCCACTTTCTGTTCTAAACTATGCTGCTTGATAAAGGGGTTCTCTTTATTTCACTTCTATCACTTCTCTACAGTTGCATACCTTCTGATTATATCCATTTACGTTGGAGATATATCAGTCAAGAACTATATAATCTTGGCCTAGACAAAAAGGCTGTCCACTTTTCTCAGACCAACACTTCTAATGACACCCCTACCAAGGTATGCATGGATGCAACTAGCATCCTTCCCCAAAAGCATGCCTATCACAGTATCATGTCATCATGAGCTACTGTACCTTGGTGATTGTTTCTGTAATTGCAATCCCTTTCTTACGTATGTTGGGCTGCTAGTAGATAATATAACGTCATTATGTCTTTGTAATGCAATCTTGGTGAAAAGAGTAAGTGTAAATTATTTGTGATAACAAGACTGAAATAAGGATAAGTTTTAGAAGATTCTACTCCAATTTGTGTTATTATCTGCCCTAATGCAGCAGCACTGTAGTTGAGATGATCTTATGAAATAGTTTCTCATTTCATATATTCGACATAGTTTTCCTCCCTTATGGTATAGGATATGGTAACCCTGGATTATGTACAAAGATTGCATAATGATCTGATGACCGCTAGCCCTTGAAGGATAGAATCATTTTTTTCCTTAACCATGGGAAATTCTTTGTGGACTTCATTTGCCTCTTTGTTTTTGTTGAAGCTATGGAGCAACTTGTGAGTCTGGCCTGTTTTGTTTTGCTTAAAAAATTTACAATTTGAAATTATGGATTAGTTTTCTACTTGTATATTTGGCTCATAACAACCAACTTATATTGTTTATTTATTCATTTAGAAGGGTTTAGTATATATTTTTCCAGAGAATCTTATATGTGAAATTAATTATGTGACTGGATTTATTTTTGTTGAAAAGAAAAGAACGAGTTTTCTTTTTGAAGTCTGAAACAATTGAAATACAGCAATATATGTTCTTGAACTGTAGAGGCTGCTGTTAGAGCTGGAGGAGTACAAAAAAATTCACTATAATCTGGAAGAAACTGCTATAACACAAACAAATATAAAAATCTCTTCAAAGAAAAATTTAATGAAACAACTATATTTGTTGTTTCTCATAGAAGCATGGAAAATCATCTATACCATACTTTATGGTTAATCATTGATCACGATTCCAGCTCATTGTACAGAGATGAAGCTGCTGGCTTACTGAATGCCTTCAATGACACCATCTCTAATAGTTTTACTATACATGTCTCTCTATAATAGAAACTCTTAAAACAAGATAGAGAAAAACCAACCAACCATTGTAAAAGCTCCTTGAGAAACCTGATATAATTGACCACTTTCTGGATTTCTCCAATTTGCTAGAAGCTCCTTCCATTTGTATATGCCAACATTCTTCTCATGTCACTCTTTGACTTAAGAAAGGACTTGAATGCATCAAGACCTGTTGTGGATTGGATCCGATCCTCTTCGCACTCTTCTTTTGCTTGATTGGTTTGGATCAGATTTTCTAGCTGGCTTCTTTGTGTTCAGTTTCTCTGTCGAAACAGCCTCTAGACTTCGCTGGTTCTGTGGCATTACTCCATGGTCTTCGTTGCTCTGACTTAGTACGAGGCCTATATTTCTCGACCCCGAAACTCCATCTGGTGTAAATGCTAAGAACCCAATACAGATAAGAAGGATAAGCACTCGATGAGTACTGAAAGCCATGGTTTTTACACAAACAAACAAGAATGGAAGTATCTTCTTTTTGCTTAGGCCTCAGAGTAATAAGAGAATAAGCTGGTCTGTGATTGTGTTCCTTCTACTCTCTTGTTCCATTCCTGTAGATATAAGCCTTCCATTTATCTCTTATTGGATTTGGATGGGGCTTTAAAGCATAAAGCGGGTAGGGCCCCAGAAACCTAGAGGAATTTTGGATTCACCCAAATCATAAGCCTGCATTCTAAACAATTTAAGGCTGTTATAGAAGAATCTGAGAAGGATGAATAAAGGTTTTGGAACAATACCCTTGAGAAGCCAAGTATCTTTTTAATGTGTTTCCTACATCTCTATCATTTGCCCTGCTTCTGTCTAGAAAAAATAGTCCAGCTCAGTCTCTTAGACTGTTCCATCTTGCCACATCAGCCATCCATGCTTATGTGTATACTTACCTAATGATCCTGCTTGGCCCAAAACAGCGCAAATGGATTTCACCAGATCATACTTTTTGGGCTAAACATATAATTAGCTTTCTTAAGTTACAGGTTACGTGTCAGTTGATCCTAGTTTACTCTCCTAATATGGAGATATCTGGTGAGGGGGTATTCTGGTAATTAATTGTTTCTTTGTTATTAAGAAAAGTAAGTTTTTGTTTTTGTTTCTTAATGAGAGTGACTAGGCAGACAGAAGCCATGGGCCATCCAAAACTACTAGATTGCTACAGTAGCAAGTCATATAAAGAATATAGATGAGAGGGAAAGGAGAAATAGAACAGCCTCCAAAATAAACAAACACTTGCTTTATGCCATTCTAAGATTTCCTCCTCACTTTAGAATTCCAAGCTCTCATCTCTATGCAATGCAAATAACAGTACTTGGTTTCTTGTGCTAAATGAATTTCTTTATGCTTTTCTTTAATCTATCTTTTTTGGGTTGCAAGCTCCAAATCCCCAATTTAACATTTTGAAAGAAACACACTAATTGGCTCTCTCATTTTGTAAGTTTTACTTGTTTATTCATTTAGACTGCCTTTTTCTTTATTTCTCATCTTTTCTTTACTGTTACTATTATTATAATAATGATATAAGATATCACATGCAACTAGGAACATTCTAAAGCACAAGTTCTTGTACTTTATCAAATATTGGGTGATGATGCTTATGATCAAAGGATGACTGGTCAAGGTCCAAGTAGGATGTATAAGCCCAGCCTCAAATGTGGTGTTAATGTGCTGCTTTTTTTATCTCCCCAAAATTAAAGCAAAAGAGTAATATGTGTTGTCGCTTTCCAGTTTTCGTTTTTCTGTATGTAGTTTGAAACCTCTATACAGATATTGAAGTGTCATGCACGAAACGAGAACATAACATGCATTGAACTTCATTTGTTGCACCAAAACTTGAAGACAGATCATGTAGCAAAACATGTGCACATGCGTTATACGTTTAGAAGTACTAACACTTTTATCACCAGACAGTATGGTGCTTAATCATTAATCAATGATATGGTGCTGAAAAATTTATGGCGGTTTTCACGATTTTTATGCATATATGGTGGCTTCAACTCCAAGCCAATGGGTATTATTATATATTTATATCATTCGTACTGTTTCTTCTATTTAGAATGTTGCCTGATTAGGAAATTGATAAATGCTGCTCATGGCGGGACCTTATGCTTGGTTTTCTGCTATGGCACGATCTACAAGGTAACGGATTAATAAGATACTCTTATTTTCTGTTAAAATTTGTTTCAATTAGAATCTTATTATAGGGATGGATCCCACCTCAAACATTTGATATTGGCACTTGTTGAAGAAAGGGAAAGTGCAAAATTACACAATATGGCTTTGTAGATTCTCGAGGCTGGTCTTAAAGTTGTGACCTTTTTGGTACTTTGGTTTAATTCTAAGTAGCAGCTAGGTCCCATTCCTATCAGCTTGAGCTTCTCTCCCTCCTGAATGGTTCAGCATAGAAACCAGTCTTGTGACAAGGCAAGCCAAGGAAAGAAGGTTGGCAAAAGCTAGTAAAAGATGATAAAGCAAACTGAGTTTGTGTTTCTTACAGATCATATCCTCCATCTTTGAACTATTCCCTGTTTCAAAATTTTCCCCATCAAACTTTATTGATTTGCTTAATTTGCCAAACCCAAGTACATGTGATGTAATTGTCTCAGGCTCAGGTTGTGTTCTGCGTTCACTCTTGTTGTGAAGTGCAGGTTCCTAACTTTCATGGTGAACACAAGATTGTGTATTTGATAATCGGATTGGTAGGAGGATGGCTGAGCTGTACCAGTGCGAGTTCGCCAGGTGGCTTCAAGGACCCACCGTGGGGTTTTGAGATGGATCCAAAACAGGTAATGTGCATATCAACATATGAACATTGTGTGGGTGCAAGGTTGTTTTGCTACATTTGATCACACAAGATTTCAAAAGTGAAGTGAAAGTGAGCTACAATCAGAATGTCCCAAACCAATATGCTAAAGGAAGATGCCTCTTTGTTTTACTTTAAGATAGTTCTCATGGATCATCATAATTGTACCTTGTGTATCCAAGAATATGAATCATAATCACCTCTCTTGTTTTGAAAGAATATATGCTTGCTTTACTAATAGTAATCAGATCTAAATTGCTTGTCAAATATTAGATGGTTAAAGCTGATATTCCTCTTATGGTAGAAAACAATTTTGTAGGATTTTGCATAACAATAAGAATGTTGCATTGTGACGTTAAGGTCACAGGTCAAAAAGATAGTCCTTACGCACAGCACGAGTAAGGTTGCGCATGAAAATGACCCCCGCTCTTTTCCGTGTCATTCCAAGGACACAAAAGACGACATAGCATTTGAATTAACAAAATTGAAATGGAAATGAGAATCTTATTCTCATTTCAAACTCACGACTCTCATTTTTAAATACAAATTCTTATCCAATCGCTACCTTAGCCTGACACTAAAAGGTACTAATTGAAACATACAACACAGGATGAAGAGATTGATACAAGAATAGTAATTTACAAAGTAATTTTAAATTCTTTTTAATGAGTTCATTACAAAGGATTGAAAGTACAACAAGAAGAAAAATGGAGCACTCATGTTGAAGAAGAGAACATATCATAGATCCAGCTTCTCTGAGCTGCTTAAAGTAGAGAATTATATATACATCATACAGCATCATAATAAGAAAAAATGACAGTAAATTATCAGAATCTAAAACAGATATAAAACCTTTTCTTTTTCCCTCATTCATTTGTCTGGTTGAAGAAACCTTTATTTATCCATGCTTAACTAGATTTGCCATATCACACTCCATCCATATGGTATGGGAGGCTATTACTCGAGTTTTCCTGGTGTGGAGTAACAGCTGGTCCCGAGGCAATTGCGAACTGCAGACCTCTGCGCTGTCCCGGTTGCAGCACAAAAGCAACTTGTGTAGCTGCCAACGCCGCAGCCTCCTGTTTCACCCAAATAATGTTGTAAGTTTACAAATACTATATGTTATCAGGTAACCATTTGAAAAATTGGAAAATTGTCATCACAGCAAAGTAAATGATAAAGTAAATATTGCAGATTGCAGGTTAGCAAATATTTATTTCTGTCACGAAAGCTAAGAAACGGTAAAATTTCAAGGGAAACAAAAATAAAGAGATATAGTAACTGTGGATAATGACCTGTCTTTGCCTTCGGCGCTGCAATATGCTGATGGCCCAGGCCATGATATAGCAAGGTAAAAGAAATCCAGCAGCTCGGAGCAAGAAAAGCTGCGAATGACCAACGAATTTGAGATTTTGCTTACGTGAAGAAATAAGATAACAAGAATATACTGAGATCAATCTCCACTCACAGAGAAGAAAGTCGATGCGTCATCATCATCTCCATCAGTATCTGTAACAGTCAATGCATGCCGCAAGAGAAGAAGTGCCATCAACTACAAAATATAGCCAACAAAGCTTTAGATAATACATTACATTAAGGAAGGTTTTGTGCCAGTCCTTGTTTTAACATTAATGATACAAGGAACATTAATGATACAAGGGCATACTATCAAAGCAGCTGAACGGCAAAACGCAGCTCCACTGGCATTTGAAGCAGTGTACTCATCATATTCAGCTTCCAAAAAGTGACGTTCTGCCTCTGCAATTGCTAAGAGACGAGGATCATTTAAATCCAAAGGGGTGCCTGAAATTGTCCAACCTCCACTGAAAGAAACATCCATGATCAGAAAA
Source organism: Pelargonium fulgidum (assembly GCA_036897545.1). NCBI lineage: Eukaryota > Viridiplantae > Streptophyta > Magnoliopsida > Geraniales > Geraniaceae > Pelargonium > Pelargonium fulgidum. Next base: position 14,286 of record JAYMTE010000869.1, read on the forward strand.
TCATACGAGAGTAAAGCAAAAGCTAACATTCCCGATGCACAACCAGACTAACTTTCAGATGTACAAAGAATATGTATGGAAGACTATATCCAAATTTTCTAATAGACTTACCCAATATCAATGGCAATATCTTCAGGACGAGGTGGAGGAGGTGGAGCAGTATAACCTGGTTGATAAGGCTGTTCATCGAATACATGTAAGACTATCATTTAGATAAAGAATGATTTGAATCTCAAATATGTTCACAAAATAAGCAATCTACATTGTGATTAGGCTGAACTTTAAGAGGCCGAGACGCATATGCAGAAGGTAAAGGGTAAATACGAAATCTTTAAAGCAGCAGGTAAACTCGAGCACTAAATGAGTATGAAAGCGGGAGCCAGCTTAAAGCAGTTTAATAAAGCCCAAAATTGCGCATAACCATTAAAATGCAAAGGAGAGAGATGAGATAAAAGAGATCAATCAGCTACCCGAAACATGTTAAGTATGTGAATATGGAAAATTTAAGCTAAAAAGTAATCCTTCTGCCACTTGAAGGTCTATCGATCGTCACATTCACAAGCCAAATAAACAAGACACCTAACGGCAATCGAAGCCCGCGACACTTGCATACAAAAAGTAAGGACATTCATAGTTATACCACGAAGTATACACACTTTTCATTAACTACCCTAAAACCAAACTCATAAATCATCATGATAATATAGCTAGGAAAATAATTTAAGACACACTATCATCATTAGATTCGGAGCAGTTAAAATCTAACTCCAACCCAAAAACTTGAACTTGTTAGGTGGAAAGCCCAACTAGCATTATTAAGTGACAACAAACTTCACATTGAACCAACTTTGATGCTATGTTAAATCTCAATACTTGAGCTACACATAATAAAAGAATATTATTAGTGGGCGGGCTTCCACTAATAAAAGAATATTGTTAGTTTCACTTCAATCATTATGTGTAGCTCACCTATTTTAAATTTATTCAATGTGTGACTTTATTACCCATTTCAACACTCCCATGGGCCATCATGTGCGAGCCTCACATTTTCCTTTTATCGGTGGACTCGACACGTGCACAATCCGGGGGGTTG
>JAYMTE010000870.1:0-15368 GCA_036897545.1 Pelargonium fulgidum
TTGTAAATTTTTGGGATTTGGTTTGATTTTTTTGGTTTGATTTGGGGCTTTGATATGCCAAATTTAGATCTGTGCATTTAGGGTTTTGTAATAAAATTGTAAATGGATTTGATTTGGGTTTATTTTTGTTCAATTGTTCTTGTTGATTAAATTGTGGATGTGAGTTAGATTTGTTGTGATTAATTGCACATTAGTTTTGGTTGAATTGCTTTACGTTAATTGAAGATCGGAAAACTCAAATTCGGGCCAGTAAAATTCAGATTCCGTCCAAAAAATTTCAGATTCCGGCAACACTTAAAGAAGGGTAAAATAGGTATTTTATGAAATTAATTAGTCATGTGTATTGCATGTGATGAGAGATAGTGTATTTCAGTTAGATTTAACTGACAGAACAGTGTTTTGGTAAGTTCAGGTGGCTATCTGTCAAGAAATGATAAATTTAAGAGGCTATCTGTCAGGAAAGAAAGTTAAGGGGATATATTTATTTTAAGTGGATAGTTGATATAGGTTATGTGTAATTAACCCTAGTTTTAATGTATATTAGTATTTGTTTCATTTTTTTCCAGGTGCATGATTAATGGGTGGTTAATGTTGTTTGTAATAATTATATTATTAATTGATTTTTTTCTAGAATCAGGATTAGTGGGTAGTTATTATTATTTGTTATTAATTGATTTATTTTATGAAAATTATTTAATTAAAACTAATAAAATTTAAAAATTTTGAGAAAATGACACGTGGCAGATTTGTTGCTGCTTTATATATAGTAAAAGATTAGATTAGATATTAGATTAACATGGGTGTCAATTTGACAATTACCACTAATATGCTTTATACTTTTCTTTACGAAATTGATAATCATTTGTTTGTAATATGCAATAGGGCATATTAGTAGACTAGTAGTGTGTTGGTAAACTAAAATATGTATACGTGTGTTGTTTTTCTATGACCGATCAGTTTTGTAGCAATTTACGCACACTTTATACATATTTTATCATTTAAGCGATATTAAATTCACATTTTTGATTGAATATATTCAAGATAAAATTGTTAGATAACTAATTCAACTAAAAGATTAAGCTTATAGTTGAAGTCCTCATTTATTCTTTTAATGCTATATTCTAACAAAAATCTCAAGATTCATTTTTTGTTTCAATTTGTTACTTTACATATAAAAAATATGGTATGGGGAAGTCGCCAAATGATCTGGTTGGGCGTGGTGGAGGAGGGGGTGATCAAGATGAAGGTTGAGTTAAATTCGTTGGGAGCTGTGAGAATTGTGCAAGTTTAAAAGGAAGATAACAGTGTCTTCGACTTGGTGATTGATGATATTTGATGTATTGGGTCAAGATTAGTTGATGTGTCTTTTAGTTTAGTCCGTTAATCTGAGAATCAAGTTGCTCATGCATTAAGTATGTCCTCAATTTCTTTGTCAAGTCGAATGAGTGGATTGGTCTTCAATACCCTCTAAAAATCATATCTTTGTTATTGGATAATTTGGGTGAATTATATTATCCTCTTTTGTGATTAAAAAATAAATCATATTAGAACTTGCTTTTGATATAATTCTTCCTCAATAATTTGTATTAAAAATTTGGATATTTTTTTATAATATGTTAAAAAAAGTTTAGCTATTCTTATATATATAAAAAATAGCAATTGGTTTCAAAAAAAAAAAAAGCAATTAATTAACCATTTCACATTTGTAATTTTGAAGAAATAAATGGTAGACACTAGATTAGTAAAGTACCTAAACCTTCTTCATTTCCCAGAACATCGGCGTTTTTGCCACTATGTTTTCATTTTTGCCACGTATCCAAATCCAACGGTTAATATCATATTTCTCCAAAAGATTGGAACAAATCCTGACCGTCCGATCCTTCCTTAAGACCTAACCAACCGTACCCTGCCTCTTCCTCTTCGTCTTCACTCACACTCTCTGTGTCTCAGTCTCAATCTCGCGTCGCTGTCCGATTCGAATCAGATCCGAACCCGATTCAACTCGGGCCGTCCGGCTCCGAACTTCCGATTCCTCACTTTCCGATCGGTACGCATTCGCTCCTTTTTCTCTTCTGTTGATTCGTTTTGACGCTCTGTTTGCTTTCCGAGAAAGGGTAGGAAAATAAAGTTGACGCTTTCGACCACACTGGTCTTATTTGTTGACTGCCCAGATGTGAAAAATTTAAACTTTGATGTTTTTTTTTTTTTTTTGGCAATTGCGTGTGTTGTTTGCTTTTAGGGTCGACGTTTTTTTGAATTGAATTTCCGGATGTGACTCAAAATATCTCCGTTTTAATTTTTTTTTTCTTTCAAATTTAAGTAATTGGTGTGGTGGAGGAAATTTGAAAAGTCAGGAAATTATTTTGCGTTAAAACATTGCAAAGAATCTCCCTGAAAAAAGATTTTTATTTTTTATCTTATTTATTGCTTTTATGTTTATTTTGAAAAGTATCGAATCTCCTAAGTAATGTAGAACACCCAGTTTTGGTGGGTCTGTTGGAATTTTTGTTTTATTATTTATTGTTATAAATATCAGCACTAATCATTAAAAAAATTATCAGCATAAGTTATTTAGGAATATAAATCTCTTATTGGTATTTGTTTAGGAAACAGTGTTTTAGTGTCATACATAAGACACTGCTATGACTATATTCTGATGAACGAATTTATATCTTACTTCTTTGGTTTTAGGGTGATTTTGGTTCTGAGGGTTGTCAATGGCGGGCGTCAAGGATATTGAGAAAAGTATGCTCTTGTCTTCTTTGTACTGTTTAAGATTTTTAGTGCTGTTTGTAAAGCTTTCATCTTTTTACCTTCCAGTTCTGCTGAATTTGTGGGTTTGGGTTATTTTTGTTCAAATATGTGATACAAATAGCTTTTGATGGCGGGATGTGCTATTTTGGTTTGAAGCTTCACTTTGATTTGATTATTATATTGTGTAGACTAAGTTGAATTTCTTTGACAAGCTGAAAGAATCAGGTCTTTGATTTGGGTTGTAGATGCGTTTCAGTGCTCAAAGATGGTATAGGGTTTAAACTCTAACCTAGTGCATGAAGTCTATAGGACTTTGAATTTAACATGATGCTCTGGAGTGACGATATTATATTTTGCTTATCTTCAACCGCCTGAACCATTATTTTGCTTGAGTTGATCTTTGAATTTTGATTGTGGTATGTGAGTTCTATTTTATTGCTTCAACCAATTGATTTCATTTTGTAGTTTCTTTTTGAGGGGTAAATGCATTTTAGTGTTCAGAATGTCTGTATGGTTGTTTGTAAGATTTTTGACTAAAATATTCCTCGAGTGAAGTGTATATGATTTTTTGTGTTCATCTCATCTTAGATTACCATGTAATTTAGAGTGTAGCTTTGTAAGTCTATTTGTGTGTTTGGAATTTGTTTTATATTAACCAATTGATGCAAGCTTTGCAGTTTTTTATTATTTTTTTTTATGTGGGGATATGATACTCATCCTAGTTGGATTTACTTATTTTTTTTAAATTTTATTTCTTGGCTGGGGATTGTGCGGTGTTGACTCTTAACCTTGTGATCCAGCTGAGACTGTGGCTGCACCAGTGAAGACAGACCCTAGTATGGAATTTGCTGAGCTAGATCTGGTATGTCTTCCATATGTTGTTCAGTTGTCATTGTATCTCGTTTTACTTTTAGAGTTTATGCTTGGTGCTTCCATGTTTCTGCTTGAGCTATGTTTTCTATCAAATTCACTTTATTATGAAACCCTTGCTTCCAGACTTATGTAGCTTATCTGCCTCATTATTTCGTGAAGTTTACATATGAAACTTATTTATGCCAAATGTTACCAAGTTTTGATTGGTAGGTTCTTGCTTTGTACACCTTCTCAAGCTGTGTGAAATACACCAATCGTTCACCTATAATTTTAGTTATTTGAATTGCATCTTAAATAACTGCTCCATGCATTGCTTATTGTGCAGCCTAGTTTAGTCCTATTATCATTTAGGAATGCTATTTCATCGTGTTGGAATTGCTCTGAAGTCTACACTTTGTGAAATTTGTAAAAATTAGGGATAAGTTTCATGTAACAATGTAACAAATTCAAAGGTTTCTAAGTAACTTATCTGAAGGACGTTGTTGGTAACTCATGCAAAACTAACTAGTCAAAAAGTAAAGTGGACACTCATTTTGGAACAGAAGGAAGTACATTTTTGTTATTCTTGTTTTCACTTGTACATAGTTTGTTTTGCAGGCATCTGATAAAGATAGAATATCATCTAGTAAAAGTTTCTCTATAGCCTCATCAGGAGATGCAACTTCTAGCATCAAAGGCAAGAATGATAACAAGTCAGTTGGAGAGCATGGCGTTTGCTACCCACCTACTAGCTGCTACAACAGTTATTACTACCCAGGTTAGATATTCAGATAGTTCTTTGTCCTTAAGGTGCCTTGAGCTGATTTATATGTGAGGCAAGCCGTTTTGACAAATTGCAATTGGTAGTCTGGCAAATACCAGCACCCTATGTTACGTGCCTCGTAATGAATTGCTATGCTATGATATATGGAAACATCTTGTCATATTTGAACTTGAAATGCTGTTCATTTTTCTACACTGTTATTTGTAGATCCAGGCTTTGCCCGAAAAAGCTGTTTAGTTTTGCTTAATAGTATTAATTAGATGGGCCAGTTGGTATTGGTTTAGGTAGTGATAGTGCAGCATTGCTGCATGCTTATGGTTATGGACCGTATGGTGATGTTAGTGGTGCTTGGGCAACAGATCAAGAGAGTTTGATAGCAGAAGTGGTGGTGACAGAAAATATGGTTGCATCTGATTTTTTTGTGTTGGAACTGATCTTTTTACAAATACAAATATTACCGTGCAAAAGAAGATTTCTTAAAGTTTTAACTGGGTGCCATTTTGCAGGATATGGTGGAAACTTTACACAAATGGATGGTTATTATCAAGCAGATGGTTCTTATACAGTATGTTACTCTTACCATGTACTTCATGTTGATTTCCTCCAGCATGTTCATGTGTTAATTTTTTAGATGTTTTCTCTTGATGAATGACGTCTTCATATTACCACAAATTAAGCTTGACTTGATTGAAATTGGTCATTACTCTGTTTTTTCATTGGTAATCTCTCCAGGGTATGCAATCAGATGATGGTTCACTGGTCTATTACTTGCCTGGCTATAATCCATATGGTAGTGGAACTTTAGTGGGTGTTGACGAACAATCTGTTGGTCAACAACCTTATCTTTCTTCCTCAGGATATATTCAGCACCCTGTTTCATACGGATCGGAAGCTGTGCCTTATTATTCATGGGATTCCACATTTATTCGAGATGTTCAAAATGGAAACTCTGCTACTTTAAAATCAGGCCCTGGGTCTAATGCTTCTGTAAAGTCAAATGGCGTGAACTCCATGAAAGCAAATGGCAATGTTTCAAAATTCTCCAAGCCTATTCCTCATACACATCCCCTCAAACCCCTAAACAAGGTAATGCATATTTATGCAACTTGGATGATCACAAGTTCATAACAAGGAGTGGTAGCATTTTTTAGATTAAATAAAACGTTTATTTTTTTATTATTCTATAATAACGGTTAGACTATTTTCAGGTGCCTCATTCAGTTTCTGATTATTCATCTGGCTTCTTGAAGGGAGTCCACCCAGCATTTCATTACCAGAAGCAAGGTTCTTACCCACACAATGGCTCCCTAAACTACCGCCAAAATGGAAGAACTTGGACTGGAAATGATAGATTTAAGCAAAGGGACAGATCCAGCAGAAACATTGAGTCAAGTGAAATAACCCGTGGTCCTAGGGCAAATAATAGTAGTGCTCCTTCAGACTCACCAGCTGTGAAAGATTTGGTGCTCCCAGTTTCTAGGGATCAATATAATCTACCAGATTTTGAAATCGAGTATGAAGATGCCAAGTTTTATGTCATAAAGTCATTCAGTGAAGATAATGTTCACAAGTGCATTAAATATGATGTTTGGTCAAGTACTGCAAATGGTAACCGGAAGCTAGATGCCGCATTTCATGATGCAGAGGCAAGAGCAAGTGAGAAGGGCACGAAGTGCCCAGTCTTCCTCTTCTTCTCGGTGAGTTTTTTCCCGCATATTTAACTCCCTGTTCACTTTTTGTTCAAGTTATGATATTTTTTTGTTGTTCATTGTGGAAGAATCTCACTCTTTGTATATTAAACTATTGTTATGTATGGATACGTTGCATATAACTAGATTATTAGTTTCTGCTGTGTTTTTTCTCACCTCTGGAATTTCAGGTAAATGGAAGTGGACAATTCGTAGGGTGTGCCGAGATGATGGGCAAGGTGGATTTTAACAAAGACATGGACTTTTGGCATCTTGACAAGTGGAATGGTTTCTTCCCATTGAAATGGCATATGATAAAAGACATCCCTAACTCTCAGTTGCGTCACATTATCCTTGAGAACAATGATAACAAGGATGTTACTTATACCAGGGACACTCAGGAGGTGCTTGTTTTAACTTTAACTATATTTTTCTTCGATTAGGTAGTTTTAACGTATACTCATTGATATTTTCATTTATTTTGAGCTCTTCTGGTCTTTTAAAGACAATTTTCTGTTCCCTTTCTTTAAGTTGTTTCCGTGTTTCGTAAGTCATAAAAATGACCAATGTCCTTCCCTTTGATTTGTAGAATGTCGACTTTTGTTATACTATTTTCATGCATTACTTAATATTTTCCTTGGATTCTATATCACAAGAGTGAAGGGAAGGTTGAAACTGAGGTAGCGTTTGGATTATATTTCTTGGTCATGAATGGGAATGAGGTGGATTAGTATTTTGTAGTCATGAGATGGCTTTTGAATGAGAATCTCATTCTCATTCTTGTTTTCGTTCCAAAAAGATTAGTCCAAATGCTAGCTGACTGGAAACCATTGCTGAATTTAGATCTACATCTATTTTATTTTGCAGGCTTCGTATAGCAAAAAGAATTTTAATATCTTCAAAATTAGCTCTTTCGCTCTAGGTCTTAACCGAGTCAAGATCGTAGCACTTGTTTAATTTCACTGAAGTTTTGGTTTCCCATGCTAATATCTTTTGAAATCATGTTAATTGTGCACACACGTATGTGAGACTAAAGTTGCTATAGATCTGTTTCATCGAAGCTTAGATGGAACATGAGATGGGGGGGTGTTATTATCACTGATTCTGATACCATATTTTATTGCTGCAGATTGGTCTGAAACAAGGTTTGGAGATGCTGAAAATTTTCAAGAACTATTCCTCCAAAACATCATTACTGGATGATTTCAACTTCTACGAACTTCGGGAGAAGTCCAGTCAATCCAGAAGGAGCACCAAGCCAGCAACTCAACACAGCGAAGTTCACAAGGATGCTGATCTTCCTGTAAGTTCATTACACCATGCGACTTAGAATTTACAATGATCGATGTTTTGCTGTATAGATACTGGTTTTCAATATGATGACTCTGTTATTCAACTAACACGTGTTTTGAGCAGAAGAACACTGATGCTGCGTCTCTGGTCAATCTCGCAAAAAAACTTTCCCTTAATGATGCTGGCGAAGAAAAGAGTGATGCTCTAAAGATTCCTGTAGACAACAAAGTTCCATCTGCTGCTGCTGCTGCTGCTGCTGCTGCACCATAGGCAATTATTTTCAGCTTCAAATCATCATTCATTTGAATCTACAAAGGGTAGTTCTTTGATGAGTTTTTTTAGTTTTTTTTTTCAAAAAAAAAAAAAAAAAAAAAAGTATTGGGCTAGGAACCAGCTTTTTTTAATTTTATTATCAGAGTAGCAATTGAGTTCAATTCAATATGTTTAGGAGTGAAGTGAGCTTATTTCATTTGATTTGCTAAAAGTGGAAGTTTAATGGTAGAAGTTGTCACATTGAAAGTTTATACTGCTATGGTAGTTTTGGGATGGATGTTGGTTTCCTCAGTCCTGTTCACTTTTATTAGATAAAATATTTGTGGTCAGTCTTCAAATGAACTCTCTTTGCCAAAGTTATTAACCATTTTTTTGTTTAGAAAAGGTTAAATTGGTCATGTAGAAAGTTATTTTAGAGAACAAAATTGGTTGTTCGTGTGTGCGAGTTTTGTGTTATATGTGTCAATACGATTATGATATGCTCATTAATAATGATACTCCACTTTTTGGATATCAACTTTCTAAGAGTTCACAAAGGGCTCTAAGGGTGCTACCAAAAGAGACTCACCCAAAGAAATGTGATTCTCATTTGTGGCAAGGGACAAGGTATCTGAGATTCGTTCAAAGAAATGTGAGTCTGAATTGCATGGCGAGGGACAAGGTATGTGCACTTGGGTCTCACGTCTTCAAGTTGCGCGCTCTTCGCTCCCATAGATGTACTCCAAGATCACCAAGGTAATCACACTCTTTTAAAATTCACAAGAATCCTCTTGCCTTCGCTCTCACTGATGTGCTCCAAGATCACCAAGGTAATAACAATCTTTCAAAACTCACGAGAATCCTCTTGCCTCTCGAGGCTCCAACATTGAACGTTGTGAGCCTCCTTAGCTCCTCAAAACTCAACAAGTGGTCTAACACGTGTGACTCGAGCATGATAAGCAATCAAAACATAGATTTGCATAGAAGTGAGTACGCGTCTGGCGAGACACAATGATCACACACTTGACACCCAAGATAGTCTCCGCAAAATTTATGCTTCCAAGCTACGAGTCATTAGAATGTCAACTAAAATGGTGGGTACTCTTGGGAACTCCAATATCTCTCATGCGATACTTAAAGGGCACGAAGAAGCTCGAAATATCATATGGGTCTTGCGGACAACACTTAAAAAGTTAAAAACAATAAGTTTCATTACATAACTCACGTCACCAACAACTAATCACACGACGCAACGTCTTTGGTCTTGATTCGTAAGAATACTCTTCTCACAAAACAATTTTTTTTTTCCCCAAAATCAATTCAATTGATTTAGCCAAGTCAACAACTAAATTAGCACAATTTATCATTTAAAAAAAAAAAAAACTTTTTCCTTGTTAGAACCACCAAAAACCTGCAACCAAACAGAACCTCCACAATCCTTAAACCCTGCCTGCCAAGCCAACCCTCCGGCCTCCCACACTAAATATTTGATTGGAAGGCGAGAAAGTGAGAGAAAATTCATCAATGTTAGAGAATTCCAAACACTCACTAGAAATCGTTTCTGAATCCTCCCAAAGGCCTTCGAAGATTACGAAAATTCAAGGTTTCAACGAAGAAGAAGAAGAAGCAACAGAACAACAGCACGAATCGAGCTTCGAAGCCCAACCCATGAGCCAAAACCACAGACTTCAACGATACTTGGTCGCTGTTGAGTATATAGGAACACGATTCTATGGATCCCAGCAACAGCCCAATCGCAGAACCGTTGTTGGAGCGCTTCAGGTAATGTCTAATATACTGTTTGGCTGATGAGAAAATTTAGAGAAATTTAAATTGACCTTAATTTCGTGAAAAAGATTCGAACTTTAAATGACATGTTCTCTGAATGCTGAATTTGATTTTCTTGGTCGAGTGCATTTACATCAGGTGGAATGTTGTTATGGAGTCATTGAATATGTTCATTTCATGTTAATTTTGGGTTTTTTTTGGTTTTTTGTAGGAAGCTTTTGATAAATTTATTGGCCAGCCAGTCTTAATCTTTTGCTCAAGTCGGACTGTAAGACAATGTGCTGCTGTTAAATTCTTTTTTGGTGGTCTTTGTTCATTTTTAGCCTCAAGCATGTGAAATTGATCTTTCTTATGTCCTCTTTTGTTATATTCGGACTTAATTATTTCACTTGAATCTTGACACCAGTTTGGTTTAGTTTCTTATGATTGTTTTTGTAGGATGCAGGAGTGCATGCCCTAGCAAATGTTTGCCATGTAGACATTGAACGGATCAGCAAACGAAAGCCTGGTGAAGTGGTACATTCCCTATAATACTATTAGCATAGTCTCGTTTTACTCGAGTATTTTTTGCACTAGGTAGTGATAGCATGTTTTGCTGGATCCCAATGTGACTGATGCAGTTTACTTTGTTATCCATGGAAGGAACTTCACAAGTTTGCATGCAGCTTGAGTTCTACTGTGTTGAAAGCAAAAGATAAACTTTTTAAAATTTGTTCTGTTGAGGATTAGTGGTGGATAATTAAAACCAGTTGCTTTCTCAAAATTCTATTTTGAGATTTAACTTTAAATGTCAGAACTATGGATGATTTCATTTCAGTTTATAACCTATATTGTGTAGTGTATTGTTGTTACATTTTAAGTGACACATATATGATTCCTTTGGAAATGCAGTTACCACCTCATGAACCTGCAGTGGTTAGAAAAGCTGTGAACCATTTCTTACAGGTATGTTCTTATGAATTAAATAGTTTCCGATAAACAAAGTTAGGGCTATAAGCCATCAATTCTTTCTTACATTGCCTGGTGGATGCTAGTCTTTGTGCATCACTACTATTATTGTAGATAATCAAAGCTATGGGAAATGTTGGTTTGTGGATTGTCTATTGCCCTTTGCTTGTAATCTTCTGAAGTTCTACATTCCCTTTTTCTAATTAGAGCTCTGTTTTTTCTTTACTAGGCTTTAGGGATAGACTCAGTCGAGTAGTATTGGATTGGAACGTGGGCGTGAGTGATGGGGTTGGTGGACTTCATTTACATTAGTAATACTTGCGGGGTCACTTCTCAAAGCAATACATTAACGTCTTACACTCTTACCATGATAGTAGCACGTAAAACATCATTTGTAACAGCCGAACTTTAAACGATGTAAGTAACAATATTAAATTTGAATGGAAATGAGACTTTATGAATTTAACTCTTCATTAGTTGACAATACTCAATAGTATCACTTGCAATCGGAGAAAAGATAATTTTATAAAAGGGTTCAACTTGCATTTGATAATTAAGTTAGATGGTCTGATGTGGAGGAAGCTATTAACTTGGAATGTTTGAGTTCTAGAATTTTTAAGGTAAATAGTATTTGGGTTGAATGAAAGAAATATTAGTAGTGGGGGTTCTCAACAGACAAAACTTCCTTTTTGCATGAGTTTTTTCGATCTCCGTTATTACAGGTCTGGTACCTTTTTTAATCATGTGTACCTCTTGTACGATCTATTTTATCGCTCTGAAATTATCCCCTACTTGGCTACTTGATTAAACCGTTTCTTTGAATTAGTTAGAAATGTTTATAATTATGAATTAATTACTTTTTTGTTCCATCAATTGAGTAGCTACTGGTGTGATCTTAACATTTTTCATTTTGGTTCATAGCAGAAGGATGGCGATATAATGGTGACTGATGTTCGATGTGTTCCATCTGATTTTCATGCTAGATATAAGGCTCTAGAGCGTACGTAAGTATTTAAGGATTTGAACTGTGGTAGGGGAACATTACAACTGCATATGAAATTAAATTGGTAATAATTTTACACGTGGAAATTTTAAACCTCTTTCTTTTTAGGCCGTAATATGAATTTGCAGATGTAAGACTAGGTTGTGTTAACTTCCATTTGGCATAATGTAGAGTTATCCCATTCTACCTAAAAGGAAGTTCTATTATGCAGGGAATCAGGCTCTTTATCCAGTGTTCGAGTCATGATGATCCAGTTTCAATTAAGATTTCAAATTTACCAATGGAGAACTTTGCTTTAAATTTTATCTTCTACTGATTGGTGCTCTATGTAAATCTTAAATTAGGTACTTCTACCGTTTACTATCTGGGCCAGAGTCTTTGTCAACATTTGAGAAAGATCGGGCATGGCATGTGCCTGAGAAGTTAGATCTTCAAGCCATGCAGGTTGGTTGATAGCAACAATATTCAATAGCCACATTTTTCTACGTCAGATCTGTCATTTTTAGATAAAAATAAAATTTAATTTGTATTCACCCAGGCGGCATGCAAAGTTCTTATTGGACAACATGATTTTAGTTCCTTCAGAGCTTCTGGTTGCCAGGTTTTCCCTCTTCTTGACAGTCTTTATCTGAACTTCGTTGTCAAGTTAATCAATTCTCTTTTGTTTAAACATTCTGTGATTTAAAAAATCATTTAAGATACAAAACATTACTTACCATCCTCCAGGCAACCTCACCAATCAGAACTTTAGATGAACTCAATGTTTCTGAGGTAGCCCCAACTCCATATTTTCCATCACCAACAGAGAGGGGACAAAACAAGTTCTCTGAGACTGACCCACCTCTTAGTTCTTCGACTTCAACTGATGATCAAGTGCACGGCTCAAATGGTGGATTCACTAGTGATCTTGGATTTGGCATAAGGGAAAGACACCATAGTTATGTGGTGACAGCACGCGCACGTTCATTCCTTTACCATCAGGTTTAATCTGTCGACATTCTCCACATCTGATTTTCTTTGTCCTGTTGTTTATGCTCTTGGTCTCTAAAGTCATTGTTCCTTAAAATATGATAACAATATTGGATCAAATTACCTTTGGCATAGCCTTCGTGCATTGAAGTACTTCAGTTCCTTATAGCTTTAGTCAGTTTTTGGTTTGATTTTATAGTTTATTATCAACACATTTGGTATTGCTTTGTTCCTTAACGTGCTAATTTTTCTAAATAATAATGTTGGGCTCTATATATTCGTGGATTTAGTTGCCATTGTTCATGTATTTTATGATCCTTTCTTTATACTATTATGTGAATACATTTCCCAGGTTAGATTGCTCGTCGGAGTTTTGAAAGCTGTAGGCACTGGACACTTGACTACTTCAGATGGTATAGTTACCATTTCTATAGTTCAGATCATTTGTATTTAGTTGCATATTGAAACATTATTAATCGTGATTTCAACTAATTCATCATATTGTTTATGTTCAAATAATCATCCAGTGGAACGGATCTTGAACGCGAAGAATGTGACTGCTGCAAGTCCAATGGCTCCTGCTTGTGGTCTTTACCTTGGACATGTAAAATATGAGCTACCATGATTAGAGGTGGCCTCATCCTAAATTATGGAAAAGAAACTGTTCTTGTAGACAATTTGTTTTTTATGTTTTTCATTTGACATGGTAATCTTTTTATGACAAGAGTTCCAAGAATCAAGCTCCTGTACTAGAGGATGATGATTATTGGGATCTTGTTATATGTAGTTTCGGGAAAAAAAGGGCAAAACTTGGATCTACTTTTGGTTGAAACTCAAGTTTGCGTGTCTTCTCATGAACATTAGACGAATGTCCTATTTTGGCATGTATTTTTATTTTATTTTATGAGAAGCCGAAATCACATTACATTTTTTTGAATATCGTGTGTTCTACAGCTCTTAAGCCTCAAACTCGAGACTTTATGTATGGAAGCCTTATACAAAAAGGACAAATTTCATATAATTAAATAAAAAAATGAAAAAAAAAAACCATTTATATAGTCAATCAAGTTTTTGGCTGCACCTTTTTTTTTCCCTCAAAGCTAAGCACTGAAGAAAAGAAAAAAAAAAAAAAAAAAAAAAAAAAAAAAGCAATTGTTTAGGGCATTTGGGCTCATAAATATTTCTAGATCCTTGTAATAATTGAATACTAGAATACGAGTAAAGTTCAGCATTCTTGCTAAAAAGTAAAAACTACATTTAGTAATTCTGTTCTACAAAGTGCAGCTTTACAATAAGAAATTGTAAAAAAATCCCACTGTGACCCTTATTAAGCACAAAAGAACAACAGTAAAGAAAGGGTCTCATAATTTACATTCTTGAATGTGTTAGTGTCACTAGCATTGCATCCCCAGAGTAACCATCAATGATTTGGCAACGATCGCTCAACTACACGCTCCATCGAGCTCAAGATTTAGTCCTTCAATAAGTCATCGTCCACTGAAGCTGTATTTTCTCTACAGACATCTGCACCATTCGCAAAGACTTCTGAAAATTTACTTTTGCTTTTATCCTGAACGTGTTTATAACAACAAAATAAGTAAAAGAATTGTGATATTGTTTCAAGGAAATGTATATTAGACTATTAGAGGAAACATCTTACCAAGAGCTACTTCATGAGTTTTTTTATGGCTGCATGAATAGAACTGGTACGAGCAGAATTTCGATGTTGAACCAGTGAGTGAGGCCCACTCCAGACAGACTTGCGGTTTTCAGGGAATAGGACTCCACATAAATTCAAAAGCATGGGATTTTCATGATGAAACTTCTCATATATTTTAGCTTTTTGACGCCGCAGCTGGGATTCCTGTAACCAAGGCAAAGTAAGTGACATTCTCAAAATAACTACTGATACTGCAACAAGCAACATACAGATAATGGAAAATGTGAACCATTAAACTAGTTTCAAAGCTGGCATGCCATAATTATGTCCAATATGAAAGTAATAGATGCTTTAAGGCTCCCATTCTAGAAATAATATCTCCAAAAGAGCTAATTGTATGGATGTAAAAGGGAAATGGTATACACATCATAGAAATACACATTGCAAAGCAAGTGTGATGAATCGTATATATAATTAGAACAGCGAGAGAGGATACAAGACAATATTGACAGAGATACAATAAAGAATTAGTTATGTTCATCAGATCATTATTAGACTGCATATGCAATTAAAGAGGATGTGGAAAGTCAAGGTAATGTTGATTCTGATTATATTTATATGCAATAGCAGGACGTTTGTCACTAGTGTTAAGTTTCAATACTAGGCTACCCATAATGACTTGGGCTTCCACTGCTAAAAGGTGAACATTGTTAGTAGGGTTTGACTTACACCATTATACGTAACATTTTCACTTTATCATTTTACTATTGTGGGACTGGAATACCTTTTGTTGGCGTTGTTGGTCTGCAGCAGTTTCTTCCTCATGCTGCAATATAGTCGTTTCTTTTGGAGTGTCATTTCGGGCTCCATCTAGATTCTCAGACATTTTCATTTCAGACTGTCTTTGAGCTTCCTCTATAGATCTATCTCCAACCTGTGATTGCTCGGGAGTTCCTCCCTCAACATTGCTTTGAGTCTTCACCTCTTCCTCCAGCTCCTGCTCCTCCATCTGGCTATGTTGTTGCTCAGTATCCTCCAATTTAATTTCATCTCCTTTTTCTTCCAAATCAGCATCTTCATCAGTATCCATATTGGATGACGAATCCTCACCACCAGGGCTTTCTACAAATGAAGTGTCCTTGAAGAAAAAGATATAAAATTAAATTATAAAGATGAAGAATCTAGTCTGTTCAATGCAACAACTGAGTGACTAAAGAGAAAACAACCAAAACACTCTCTCTTTCTCAGTGTATAATATAATAAAGCAGTTGAGAGTCCTCTTGTGTTGTAGCTTTTATGGAGTTCTCTAAGCATTTTGTTTGCTCTCTCTTTCTCAGTGTATAATATAATAAAGCAGTT
The DNA here is from genome assembly GCA_036897545.1 of Pelargonium fulgidum. Taxonomy (NCBI): domain Eukaryota; kingdom Viridiplantae; phylum Streptophyta; class Magnoliopsida; order Geraniales; family Geraniaceae; genus Pelargonium; species Pelargonium fulgidum. The sequence goes on from JAYMTE010000870.1 coordinate 15,351, forward strand.
GAGAGTCCTGTTGAGTTG
>JAYMTE010000871.1:0-15364 GCA_036897545.1 Pelargonium fulgidum
TCTCTTGTCTTTGTGAGAGTAAGGATAACTTGGACTGCACCGGACTTCTCTATTTATCGACCGAAACGGAGCCCTTAATTTACGCTTTAGAATGACTTCTTTTCTCTATTCAATTTAGGATACCCTCTTAATTTAAGCGCAATCAACTTCCATTTGTTATAGTATTAAGAGAGTTCTATATAGTCTTGGTATTGCCTTAAGAATAATTACTTCTTCTAATTGTTTCGCTGTTATCTAGAGTTTAAGGCAAGATTTATCTTGTGCTATGTAGTTTCTCATTGAAGAGGATACTAACCTTAGTTGTACATACCATACATCCTTATTACCGAGTGCCTAGTTTAGGAGGTTAACTCATTAGGTGGATATGATAGTACATGAATACATTATAACAACTCAGAACTTTAAAGATCAAATTCAACTGTTTAGGCAGAACAGATAGGAATAGGACAGGAAATTAGCTGGCAAAACTTTGCAAAACCAGAAACAACAACCCCTTACTAAATAATAATTGACCCAAAATCCTAAGAAACAAGGACGCTAGAAATGCTAGCAAAGACTACAACTAGTAGAAAGAGCACGGCAACTACTCTTGTCTTAGTGCAAACCCATTTAACTAACCGAGAAAGTTTGACTATATAATATATAAGCTAGAGGTACTAAACAGGGATAAAGAGACAAAATACAAAGAGGAACCCTTTTAAGCGCGCCGGGGACTGGGCCCTTTTATTTAGTATTTAGAATCAAATATTATGCTCTTCTATATTTACCTTCTCTGAGATCCTAGAATAAGGAAAGAAAGAATTCCCCTTGATAAGGTTGATAAGGAATAAGGAAACCCTTTCTTACTGTATCTGCACTGCAGCAGCAAAATGACAATTAAATAAAGAATTTAAGGGGCATTCCTCATTGCCTTTTGTGTTTATCGTTTAAGAGGCACCTTATTGGAATCAGTAGTACATCCTTCTTACCGACTGAAACTTTGTGAAGGAGGTTAACGCTTAATGGTATAATGAGTATAGACCACCGTTCACATTAGGACCGAAAAACCTTAAATCCAAAACCCTTACTTACAGACTCAAACTTATAACGAGAAACTCATAAAAAAGAAGAAGTCCTAAACTGTAAAATTTCTACAATACCCAGCTCTTAGCCCCCTTTCCTGCCCTAGACCTTAGAGGAGACCCTAAAAAGGGCCCTTCTTATTAGCCTTATGCGCCCCTTGAAGACTTATGATCTTTAGGGCTTCGCGCCTTAGAGACTTATCCTTAACTTGATTAACTCTTTGCCTTAGATTGATCGATTCTTTGGCTTGGGCCTCGCATGCCTGTACTAAAGTAGAAAGACACTTCTAGGAAAAAGAAAGATATACTTTACAATATATTGCTTAAAGACTTCACAGAATTACCTTAAAATTAGCAGCTACAAAGGAACAAGATAAAAAAAGGAAACTTTACACTAAAACAGCTACGCACCCACTAAACGAATACTAACTATGAAATTTTGGGATTAATAACTAAACCAAACTGACCTAAATATTGTTTAGATTCCCTGTTAAATTAACCATCCCTACTACTCACTTAAGCCATAAACTATAACTATAGGATTTCCCCTAGCTAGAATTATATAGACCTCATTTTGACAAAGCTTTCAAGAGAGCCTTCCACAGATGAAATAGAAAAATTGAACGGCGGCTGGCTACCTTTTGGAAAGAGGAAAGAAACTATGTAAGTTAAGTAAGGATATTTACTCTTGCTTTTTTGTCCTTATCGTTATGGAGTAGATAAACTTAGTAGGATCCTGATCTATCTTACCGACCGAAGTGTAACGTAGGAAGGTTAAGTCCTTAGGTTATATTCTAGACGGATCACCTTTAACACTTTATAAGCCCAGAAAAACTAGAAACCCAGAAACTTGAGACTCAAAATCCTTAATCTTTAACCAGTTCAGAGCAACTTTAGCTTACCTTGCTAAAAGCTACTACTCAAAGCTACTAATTAAGGAGAAAGCCATACTACATAGAATCGGGACTCCTAAGAGCATAACAATTCTTCCTCTGCTCGACAGCGCCTTACGACTAGACTAGAACAAAGAGCTTACAGGACAACCTACTATAGGAATTTCAATTTATTAGCTATATTCCCTAAAAATAGAAATGAATTTACAACAGAATAGAATACCTAAAAGGTAGAGTCAAGCTAAAAGCCCTTAAATAGTAAGCTTAATAAAGGACTCATAAATTAACTTAACGGGAGGTGTATAAAGAAATAAAGGAAATAATCTTATAGCTTGGTAAAAATATTATACACCCACTCCTATAGATCATGGTCTAGCTCTTAGGATGGCAGGCTTTAGGTAGGGGATTTTCTTTCATGTCCTGTTTATATTATCCAGATCCAAGATGAGGAATATTAAGGAATTCTAAATATGGAAAAATCAAAACGAGTTAAACAGCTTACAGAATTGCAGCATTTTTTTTAATTTCCTGTCTGTAAAGTATCTCTAAGAAAGCTGCTAACTAATATAACCTGGAAGTAAGCTCATTGGCTGGTTAACGGGTAGCTATGTTTTCCTGCGTACGTACGTCCAGTTAAGGTAGAATCTTAAACATATTTTTGAGATTATTAGAAAGGGTTTTCTAGTGGGACTCATTTTGAATTAATTAAGTGGTTCTTCCGCTAAAGCATTGTCTACTTGTGTTTTCCAAGGGAAAGGGAATGGTATTCTAAACTATGTAAGGTGTCAAAAATAAGGAATTCCTAAACTTAAGGTGCTCAAAGGAGGTCTATTTCAGAAATGAAAGTAAATACTACAGGTTAAATGTACAAAACAGCTTAAGACGTACCCGAACTGCGGATAAAATTTAGACAAGTTTCTTATTAAGTGTTTTATTTAATTCTCAATCCTTTATTTGGAAGTTTTTTAGGTTTCAGTTCTGGATAGTTACAAGGTAATTAACTAAAGCTAATTTGTATTTTGTAAAGCCTGCTTTTCTTGGAGGATCATAATGTGAGGTTAGCTATACACTAATACTACTAATAGCATTTCCCTTCGCTTCGCAACACTTGGGTAGAAGGATTTACTCATTTATTTATTAAGGCATATCCCTCACTGATAAGCACAATTAAGGTTGAATGTCCGTAACTCTACTCTCTAATATAAGTCTAAACTTCCTAGCCAATAAATAAGTACAAGGAATAGAGTTCTCTCTGCTATTAGAATTCCTCTTTAACCAGTTCAGTCTCTTCTATATAAGTCTCTCCCTCCTGTAAGTTTCTTACGACTGTTTTATAGCAGCTAAGAAAGTTATAGCTACAAAGACTATAATAGAAACGAGGAATTCTCCTTACCTGAAATAAACAGAACTATTACTATTTTACACAGCCTGCTAATACTGAATAAGACTACACTAGCTACATGGGTCTCCACCAAAGAAGCCTAACCAATATTTCCTCATTAGGTAAGAGTCTCTTAGGTATCTTATCTCTAAGTTCGAACAAGAAAGGTCTTCTATCTAGCGCACAAATAAGTCTAGTTCCTAAGACTAAACAAGAGGGTACAAAGATGCTAGTCATGCAATTATGAAAGTCCGTTTTATTATGTTTCCAGGTATCCATCATTCCGATCTATCTGTAATGGAAAGAACATAAGTCTTAATGGAACCAGATACTATTCCTTTGGTTGGGTTTTGTATTCTAGGTTTTGTAAAAGCTTGTCACTTGTAACAGATCTTTGTAAAGGAGTTGTTTAAAGAGAGGCAGTTTTCTATTGTGTTGGTGTTTCAGGGCCCTTTTCTCTTTCTTTAACGAGATAGGAATTCTTTTCAAGTATTTACTAGAATTTTCTTGGGATTTTCCTTTATCCTCAAATTTGTATGTTAAGTAATAAGTAAAGTAGGTCTGTTTCAGCTAAAGGTAAAGTAAAGTGGAATAAGTTTACAATTAAAGAATCAGGTCTCGTAAGGTACAACAGGATAGACTCAAAGTACAAAGATAAGGCATTTAAGTATATTAAGTATAGGTAATCTAATTAAAATGTATCTTATCTGCTGCAAGTGGGATTCATTATATTATAGACAAGAGGCTTTTGGTTTATTACTCAACCTTAATAATTTTTTTATTTGTAGGAAAAGAAGCAGGAATTCCTTTTAGTTTTTTTCTCTAGCATAGTTAAGAATATAAAGAGCTGAAGCTAAATCTACTTGATATATAAGAGGGAGTATTTAAAATAAGTATAAATGAGTAAAGGTCCCTCTTAAGGCAGGTATAGCGCCTACAACGACAGTTAAGAAAGCTATGAAGATTCAGAGCTTCTAGGAAAGGGTTGCTGTAAGTCCAAAAGAGGTGTGAAAGCTGGTCTAGGTCTTAAGAAGAAACTAGGTATTGGGCGGAAACATGGGCTACAGAAAAGGTTATTACAGAAACAACTTGGTGTTATGTAAGTTGGTATACTCATAAAAGACTAAATGCAATTCCGTCCTTTGCTCAGCTAGAGTCATGAATTTCCGGTATAGAACTAAGGGAAGGGTATCCCGTAAGAGGATTTAGAAAGAGAGACTAAGGAAAGTCAATTAACCAAGAGATGCCTAGTTCTTTAAAACTCACTTTATCTCGCTTTAATTTAAGGAAAGACTCTTAACCAATACGGCTTCCTTAACATAGGAATAGATCCTGGTTAATTAAATATTATAATGTATAAAATAGGAGCCCATAGGAAGGTCCTACGTACAAAAAGCATATGGGATGAGGATACTTTAGTGCTTTGTAAATCTTATAGATTTGATAATCTGAGTTCTAGAGGTCTGGAGAGATTCTTATACCCTTTTCTTTTTGTAGATAACTTTATACTTAAAGTAACTATTCTAGAGCTTCGGATTGAGCCTTCGTTGGGTTTACTAAAACCTTATTCTCAACTGCATAGGAAATGAAAAAGGCTCCCTTGTATATTTACAAAAGGATTTGAAAGTATATGACTGCTTTTACTAGATAAAAACGGAATCCTAGCAAGAGTGGAACCCTTGTGCTTAGAAATATGTATCTTTTGGACAACCTGGAGAAGTATAGAAAGTTTAAACAATATAATAAATATACTCTTGAGTCCCTATTCGTAGGTTACCTCAAGTGCTGACTAAGAGTCTTTGTAATAAAAGACAAAAACCAATAGCTTAGGGATGCCCGGTAAATCTAAGACACTTACCCCAAATTCGTGGTGTTTATAATTGAGAGCTCTTCTTATTACTCATTCTTATTAAGATATTTAAGTACGCAAGTTTACCTCTATTTAAAGAAATCCCATTCCTTTTCTTTTTTTAATTCCTTAGATCTTGATTGGAATACATTAGCTGCAAGCTCCCAGAAAACTTCTAAGACTAGGAATAGGAGTGGGTAAGAGTAACAAACAAGGTACAGAGACTAATAGGAAGATGATACTGATACAAAGTTGTAAATAAAAGTCTGTCTCTTAAGAAAAGAGGTCCTTTTACGATTAAGATTAGGAAAGCTAGAGGTGCAAAGAGTAGGACTCTGAAGGTTCCTAACAAATAGACTAAGAAGAGTATGAAAGCAAGTAAGCACTTGGTGTGGCTATAAAGTACAGGTTGCTTTTGTGTTCCTCAATTCCCAACCAAGATCTCAGGCATTTAGTCAAATATGACAAACAAATAAGGAGAGATGGATTTCTTAGTTTTATAAGTGTTGCGGGATTTTCATTCTTGTCTTTTCTAGTAGCTAGGGATATCTCAAGGAAAAGTAAGGAGTTGCTTTCTCTCTGGGGAATAGAGGGATATAAGAAAAGGAGGGAATCCTCATTAGATTGAGGTCCTTATAGAGTTTTATATAGCAGGGCTTATCCAACGCGAAACGAAAATACCTAAGGATATCATAATAGTGTATATAAAATATATGATAGCGAAGTGTGTCAAAATGAGGGACTCCATATCCTGATTAAGACCCCTCTATTATTTTTATAAGTATGACAGGGTTGAATTGTTTACTGCGTTACTAAGTGTCTGTACTCAACATAATAGCATCAGGCTAAGGAAAATTGTTAAATATCTACTACAACAATATTTAATATATTAAATAAGAGATATCATCCAGTTTTTATATCCATAAGAATATCAGTTGATTTTGTCTAGGAAAAGGGGCTTATAAAATACTACTAAAGAATTGCCAAAGGAACTACTACGATTGCAGGAGCAATAGATGCGTTTACAAAAGGGAGAATCAGGTCTCGGTAGAGTCGTATACTTATACTTTACTTAGATAATATCTGAATAATTTTGATCTTGTTGTGAAGTCTCGATATAGTTTTTCAAAAATGAAGTAAAAGATAACAAAATCACTTAATAAGGCTGAAATAATTTTTTTTTTATACCTGGGCCCTCTTATATTTACTTTATTTACTACATGGTCATACCCCAGCTTTACTTTGTTGTTTAAAAAAGATAGTAAACTTTCAATTAGTGTTAGTTTATTTTGAAGCTAATAAAGCAATCAGGGACCTCTTTTTCTAGGATATCTTATAACAACAATTCGATAGGGAGGGTGTCAACTAACAAGCAAAAAAGGCCTTCTTTCTTAGGTTTTTTTATGTACTATATTTCCCAGTTCCTAATCACAGCATTTCCAGTGTATAACTGGTCCTTACTTTGCTTGAAAAACTTAGTATATAGCAAGGGGGCTCTAGTTTTTATTATTAAAGAGTTCCCCTATGCTCTACAAAACTCTTTATATTTGTTAAACATAAGTCTTAATTTGGAGACGTTGAGATACGGAGTCATAACATCATAATAAGAGATTCTCGTAACAAAAAGGTACAAAAAAACAAGCTTGCCTTCTCTTGAACAACCTAGACTTTTTAGAGTAGGAAATTCTAATACATTTCCGAATCCTCGATGTACTATACTTAAACTAGTATGTATTAAGAATCAGTTATGAGAAAAAATGAAAAAAAAATTTAGCGCTTGGGGTCAGTCCAGTTTTAGAAGAAGACTATTGACTCGCGGGATTCTAACCACCACACTGATATCTTATACTAGAATAATCGGGTTGCTCTATCACTTAAGGAATCTATTAAAGAAACTTTTTAACAATTTTCTTTTAACTCTGCACTCGGGGATTTAGTTTTGACTAAGCACCTTAGGATAAAGATAGCCTTCAGTCTCTTACTAGATACTGTTACTTATTGACATTAGGAAGTTTGACTAAAATAGTGAATACTACATGAGGTTAATATTGGAATTGAGCTCTTTAACGTATCGGCAGCAGTCCTGGGGCTCCTGTTTTTAATATATTTACCAGCTTATGTCCCTTATAGAATTAGAAAATCTTTTGTTAGGTATACTCTTTATAACAGCTGAGGACAGTTAACATGTACGAAACAGCAAAGCTTTACTACACCGGCTCCTACTGAACAGACCAGAAAAGAATACTAACAAGCTTCTTTACTTAATTAGATCCGTACTGACCAACCGAACACCCCTTAAGATTAAGAGTCCTTTTACTGATATCGAACTGAGTCCTATTGCAAGCAGGATGTTAGAACAAAGAAACTTAGAAAGGTATCCAAGGGTATCCCCTTCGTATACTAATATGAAAGTCGAGTATAGAATCCATAAATTTGCTTTAAATCCCTCTATTCTATAACTTATTTGGAGGAAAACCTATTTATGAGCTTTCTCTAGTTACTAGCTCTGTGGGATGTAATCTAATTAATAATGGAACTATATAGCCGTGATTGCCACTATTAAAGAGAAAATACTTAAACCTTAGTTAGAAGTCTTTCACCCCGCTAAGACAGGGGAAGTTCGCATTTATTAGGAGCTTCCTCTATACATAAGGAGTATGCGCGTTCCTATATATATTACGAAACTCGGTAAACTTGTCGAAGTAAGATGGGCTTCCATCAGACCGACCGGGGTGTCTCCTTGAATAAGAATATACATAAGGGAATACTACTGTCATAGTAAATCTCAGTGTCATTCATTGGAAAATCTAAAGCATGTAGATCAAAGAAAGCAAAGGGTTTTTCTCAAATATCCCAGTGTAGACTTAATAAAAGTCAAGATTACACTAATAAGAAACCTGTTAATACTCATTTTATGTGTTTGAGTCTGGATCATCAAGTTAATATCTATATACTTTGTATTGACTCTAAGGCTATTGCTGTTCTTTAGGGCTTGTCAAAAGCAAAGCTAATGAAAGCAAATAAGTTCATTGACAGGTAGCTTGTTCTAGTCTGTTTAAAAGTTAGCTATTATAGACTCCTTAATTCCGTAGATGTAAGACTTCCTGAACAAGGCAAAGGCTTTCTTCTGAATTCTAAAGGAAGCTGCTTTCTGGATGTCCTGCTTGCTTTTATTTAGTAGATATTTCGTAGAATAGGCATAACTTTAAAGAATTAGAAAAAAAACCATGTAAGTAACAAAATAGCTACTAAGGGGAATAGAATAGCTACAGGACTCCTGGCCGTAAAGCTCCTAAGGGTATAGCTGAGAGAAGTCATATTCACAAGAGGGTTCTACTATTTGTAATTTTCGGAGGAGTCCCTTTTTCTTTCTTTTTTGTATGTAGATTTCTGAGCAAGTTAGCTTAAGAATTATGAGCTACAAGCAAAGAAGTTTTTTTTTCGAGTCTATTTGAGTCTAAAAGGATAGGTATTTTGAGAAAAGCAAGTTAAGAATCTGTTTGGGGTATCCATTTAAGTTAAGGAGATCCTTAGTTCTAGTTTATTTTACTCAATTACTATTATTTCTTTCAAGAAGTTACCCTAATAATGTAAAAAAAAGGAAACCCGACCTCTTTTAAGTTTAGATAGAGGACTCTCTCTCGCGGCTTCTTAGTAGCATCTTTTAGTAATCTGAACTTTGTTTTTTAAGAATAAAGTTTACTAAGACGGATAATCTTGACGGGCCTTACCTAAAGTGATGGGATTTTAGAGAGGCTTTAATGATACTCTATAGAAGGGGATAGTAGGGTTAAAGGGGCTCGTTATCACAATTTATTAAGTAGAGAGTAATCCATTTCGGCGAGGAGTACCCGTATGAGATCCTATTTTCAGAGATTAATCTGTATCGAGGAGCCCTCAGGAGTTTAAAATTATGAATTTTTAGTAACTCTAGAATCTGGTTGAGTAGAGTAATCACATTAGAGCCTTCTTCTCGTGGAGTTATCTAGCAGGGTTTCTGTTTGTATTTTAAAGTAAAAGAGTTACAGTATAGCTACAGAAAAGAATTCTTTATTAGGCTGCAAAGAAGGGGCACAGTTACTGATCTTAAGATTAAGAGTACAGAAGTCCGTAAGAAGACTTTAGATGTTGGTTAAAAGGTAAGTATGTACTATACTGTACACTACCCATAACTATATAACTAATACTATAAGAATACTGGGAAAAGTACTTTATATAAAGGAAACTTATTAACTAAGGAATTCAAAAACCTATAGGAAATTCCATTAACAAGGGTAAACTATAACAATTACTCTAACTCCTACTACTAAGAAAGTTATAGCTCTCGCTCTCAAGAAACAAGTAAGTCCTAACAAAAAAAAGAAGAAGTCTAGCTCTCATCAATAAACAAGTAGCTCATAAGAATAAGTAAGAAGTTAAGTCAACAAAAAAGTCATAAGATAGAGAGTTTAACAAAAAGGAGGTTAATAGCTCTGAGGATGAGGAAAGGTTACAAGGCTTAATTAGGTAAGGGTTAGACTTTCTTTTTTCTTTCTATCTCTAAATAATGAAAACTTTCTAGGTTTTACGAGATAAAGAATTCAAAGGTAATTGTTCAGGGAAATTTTCAAAGGAAAGTGAAGGGTTTCCTGTATCTGCAGCAAGAGAAGCTAATTAAATAGGTAGCTGTTCTATCTTTTTCCTGGTACCTGTATTTGGCTTTGGGAAGGCATTCATTCCAAGCCAAGAGATAAGGAAATCCGTAAAATAGTTGGCTTTGGTGTACCTTTTTCTGTTTTCTAGTTGTTCGTAGGGCAGGAAGTTTCTTAGAGTTACAGTCTTATAGTGTATGAACTTAGGTCAAATGTACAAACAACCAACACACTTTCTTAGTCTGTATCTTACTCAGAGCTATACCTCCAGGGGGTCCTAGTTATATTACCTGCCTTATAACCAGTACTACTTAGTGTTAGTGTAATGTCTTATTCCCTATTTTCTTAGTCAAATTTGTTTGTTATTACAACTCTTCGATCCGTGAAAAAGACTTTAACGTAACAATTTCTACCTCAACCGAATGAATAGAGTATGCAAGGCTATTGGCTACAGGATTTCCTTTAAACTTGAGAAGACCAGGAACCTCTCCTTTGCAAGAACTTACTAAACCTCTTAGAATCTAGAAGCTTAGAGTAAGAAAAACGACTGCTCTTACAACTGGCGATTTTAAAGGAGTAGACACAACTAAGACTGATAAATAAGGGAGGTTCCAAGAAACAGATACTAACACTTTAACTCTACCTACATATTATAAAGCAGTTCTGAGAAACCCCTAAAAGCAGAGAACCTCGTCGCCTTAATTAGAAGAAAAGTAGTTACTTCAATTTAAGGTTAATTTACAGATACAGCTAGGTATACACAAAAAATGAAAGGAATATTTTCTATGCTAATATGTTAACAATACTAGTATATCTGCAATATCCTACCTAATTAAGTTCTAAAATCTTTTTTTTAAGTAGGACTTTTTTAGATGATTTATTATAGGAAAGAAATCCCTTTTTGTTTTGTTAGGGAAATTCCAAGACAAGGAGCCCTCTACATATGCTTTTTTTATACTTCTTTATTAAATTGACTCAAGTTTTTATCAAGAAATTTTCGAGGCTATGATTATTAAAAGAAGCTCTCTCTTCAGTAAGGGACTAGTACTCAACTCGAGAAAATCCCAGCGCTTTACAACCAGGGAAATTTCAATCTTCCTAAGGGTAAGGGTAAACAGGGCTGCTCTATGTGGTCTTCTTAAGACATAAATGCGCTTTTTCCATAAAGGGTACTTTTTAAGACTAAGCGTCTAGTTTTAATGCTATTTAAACAATAGGGTAAGGTTCCCTCCCTTAACAGTAAAGATATTTTACACCAATCCCGATTTCCACATACTACGTTATGTTAAACTTTTTCATTTACGCAATAAACCAAAGCCTGAGAATATTGGACAAGAATCTCGTCAATGCTTTTTGATTGATATCTCCTTACCACTTCATAATCCTCTAAGGCCAAGCCACACTGACTTAAAGTTTTTATAGCCCTATCTCTCTCTTAGCCGGAACCCTTGTTTTAAGCACGCCTAGAGAATAACTTTGGCATCATTCGATTTAATCTAAGTTTGATTATCTTAAGGTTTTCTTTGGGTATTTTCTAATACAGCCCTTAATTCTAGGCATAACTTTCAAAAAGAAAGAGCTTATAAGTACCGGATGCGAGAGATTTATATAGAATTTCTACTTTAGATTATACTGGGTTTTAACTTGTTACACCCTAAGGTCGGGGTATGGGCTATGAACCCCTACTTTACCTCAAACAAGAGCCCGGATCTGGATAGAAAGACCCCCTTGTTTAAGCAGTAGTACCTTATTTAGATAGACTTTACCCTACACAAATCTACCCGCTCCGGAGTCCCATCCCTCCTAGTAATTAGAAAACCTATGACTTTCATCTAATTACAAAGTTATTCCAAAGGAATCCCGCGCAACAAGATTCTTTAAGGGGGTACTAGAGAAATTATATAGGGGAATCCAGTTCCTAATGTAGAACTCTTAAGGCTTAAAAGTTCTAATTATATATAAGTATAGAAAATGAAAATCAAGAGTAAATAAACAACCTCAGTATCTAGCTTAAGCTAATAAAGAAAAAAGAAATTCCTTCTTATAGAATTGAGTAACTAGTCAATTTGTTCTTTATCTAAGTGATTTTACACTCGGGTTTTTACTTCAGTATTAGGCTTAAAGGGCTTATCTTAGGAGTCATTTCAAGAAAAAGATACATTAAGGCGCAAAGCCCTCTGTTTCCCTTATGGTTTTATTAGTAAAAGAGTTGTCTTTCCCTTGTATGTTGAGACTTGAACCTACGCCAAAAACCTTTATATTACGGATGCTTTATCTTTTTAAGGAAGTTGAGATCAAAGGAATTTCTTTGTTCTGAGTAATAAGTATAACCAGCGGGGGTCAGGGTTGTTGTACAACTTGTATTAGAACGTAAACCTTTAAATGGAAAGCCTGAAGGTTACCTTTTTTTAAGAAGACTCCTTACCAAATTAGAGACTGACCTACCTCTGTTTAGTTTAGCTCAAAAATACAGGAATGCAACCGAAAACTGACTATCTAGAATGTCAATTATCCTAAGTTTCAATAATAAGTAAGGTGCCTTTTTGACCTGTTTAGCATCAAGCTTTCCTATCTCTATTTCAAATTGCTTACTTTTATCTTTCTTTAGACCTGCTTTCCGCTTTAAATAATAGAACTGAACCCGCTTAGAAACTTGAATCTCCACTTATACCAACAACAAGCCCCTAGTGAATTTGCCTTAGAACTCCTTGCTCTATCCAAATAACCAAATAAGGAGAGCTCTAATATAATAGACCCGTAGCACTTCTAAGACTCAGAAAAACCTAGATCTACTAGTCAAACCCCCGCTAACAAGAAAAGAAGACTCCCGACTTATCAGATTGGTAAGGAACCCTCTTTTGACTTTCATTTATACTGCCCATCGAGCGAGTCCCTTGCTTACTCATTACCTTTTTTTGAATAGAATTCTTCATAACCTACTTTTGTATCCCTGAATTCTTAATAATACCCCATTTGATCTCAGTTCTTAACACGCCCTAATACCAACTAAAAGGGAAAGCTCTCACCCTCTTTCCTGGAAACAGTTTAGCCCTCAACCCTTAACCAGAGAAGACAATAACACTATAAACCTACCCCTTGTTGAGATCTCTTTCCTACGGACTACTCCTAGATTCCTGAAAACTTCTATCTAAACTAACTAAATCTAAGAAACCGGGGTTGGGGAGCAAACAAGCCCGAAGTTTCTATCGAGAATGGCATTTATACTAAGTTTTGATACTCATTTAGGCGGTTCCCTATTCAACCTCTTTAGCACTGGTTTTTACTATAGAATTCTTGAATTGCTTACTTTTACAGAGAATAAATTCACTCCCTATTGATCAGAAAGCCTGAGGTAGCCTACTTAACTTAACAACAAGAAAATCCAAAAGCACTTTAACTTGGGAAGGGATCTCCTTACTTTCATATTTGACTCCACTACCCAATAATCAATCCCAGCTAACCCGCTAATAGCATCTACCTACCTTCTCCTGTACGCCCATTTCCACGCATTAAACCCAGAGTTCATATGCCCAGTAAGCGGATTTGAACAAATAGACATCTTGCTTTAGGCCAGTCAGAGTAGAGGGAAACTCTATCTTTTATTGTGTAAATATACAACAAGGTATTCGCTTGTATGATTTAGCAATGGACAATTTCTTTTCTAGAAACAGAGCCAGTACATACAGAAGTTCAATACACTAAACTCACAGAAGGTCTCGATAAATACCAATTAAAAGCTTGCCAGATAGTACTCTACTCTAGAGTATAATAGTCAACTCCTTTAAGTTTTTTTAGTAATTAGATTAGGATTTATTGAAGAGTATACCCAGGCTTTAGCTTTACACCCCTGAGGCCTAGAACTCGAACTTAGTAATGGACTAAACTAGGGAAAACTGCTCTTAGTTTCTCTAATTTTGAATTTCAAAAGGATCCCTAGAGGTAAGTTAAGTTTTCTTTATCCCATTTCCTTTTACAAGACGCTTTACTTATTCTATAGTATCCTATAAATTACAGGAATTCTAGACTGGAGAGGTTCTCTTTATCAGGAAAACACATGATTAGAGAAAAAAGAAGTAAAAAAAAACTTATCTTAGTTTTCTTTATCCTGAATTTCAGATAGTAATCGAGATTTCCCTTCAAGCACTCCACCGCGAAGAAAGTACAATTAAAGAAACTCATATATATCTTTTTTGTTATGCCCAGTTTCTACTAGAGTTTTTTCTTTGAAGCAATTACCGTCAATACAGCCTAGCCTGGTTTCCATGTAGCAACAGAAGAGGGATTTGTAGTTCAAGAGGTCAAAAGCCGATGTGTACCTTTCATGAAATTAGTGACAAGCATTTTTTCTAAGTTAAGAATAGAAGAAGTGGAAATGAATATACCTGCTCGAAAGGTTCTCAGAATTCGAGTAGGAAAAGCTTCAAATTCTAAAATCTTTCTGTATTGTATACTGTAAAACGAATAAAACTGAATTTGCCTAGGGAAGACAGTCTCCTTGTTTTTTAGCTCTGTCCACTATATAGCAAAAAGAATAAACTGGGTTTTTAAGGGCCTAAGCTTTTCAATTGTTAAATCTCTTAGGAATGTAGAAATAAAGTCTAGTAATTCTCAGTAATTCTTGTTCTGGTTTGTCTATTTAATAAGAGGGGTGCCGTAAAAGCGGAAATTCTTTTTGGGGTCGGTTTACTACTATCTATCAGATAAAGCCAAGGCAGCAGAATTCTAAAGAAAATGGAAGTTAGCAGTATTCCTCCTTGTGTCATTAAAGTCTTAATATAAATTCATAAGAGTTAATCTAGTAGATTCCCAGTATTACTTTAAACTAAGGGAATATTTTTCTTGTACTAGAACTTCCTAAATAAAAGCCTCTAAAAAAAGTTACTTTTCGGAGCATAAGAGGGTTCTCGTACTGATAAGAAAGCGTGGAAAGAAATGGGAAGAAAATGTATATTATATACACAGGAATGAGTAGAGAACGTCAAGTCAAGAAACTTACACGAAAACTGTACTTTTAGTATTTGACTTATTGATAGCTTTTGTTCATTGCAGGAAGCATCTTTCTTTTAGGAGCTTCGAACTAGAGTATACCAGATATCAGTTCTTATAAAGTCTAGTGATCGAGAGCCGTAGGAAATAGGAAAGACTCCGCTTTGAGGTATTCATTCACCAAGTAAAGGTTCTAGTAATAAAGTCAGAAGAAGATGTATTTGCTGTTGTGTATTCATGTGCTATCTCAACTAATACATTACAATGACCTCCGTCACTTGAAGGTTGAGTCGGTAAGATGGAGTACCTTCCTATACACATTAGGAACTAGCTTCTCAATCGATAAGCTCCATAACCCCTGGAAGAGTCTCTCCTAAACACTAATACAAACAACAAGCCTATTACACTAGCTAACATATGATATAATATAGTATAGTAGCTGCAGTAGATCTCTGGCTAGCTACCGGTATACTGCTTAGGCCTATAATCCGAGCAGTAAGACAAAACAAGAGCACTCATTCGAAGTACAGCTGAAGTTGATCCTGATATAATTATAACGATAG
>JAYMTE010000872.1:0-15355 GCA_036897545.1 Pelargonium fulgidum
TCCAATTAAAATTTCTTAAACGAACGCTACCTAATTAATTGACTAATATATTTATTTATGTTATATATATATATATATTGATTTTAAATAAAGGACTAATATATTTATTTTGATTTTAAAAAGACTAATATATTCATTTTAAAACGAGGGAGGGTACTTTTATTTACTACGACCATTTATATGATGCATTTGTACGGCATATTATTTTATACGGCAAAACAAAATTACTGTGTAATTGGTGAAAGTTCGTATCTGAAAGTTAAATAGGATTGTCAAGTAATAAACAAATTAAATGATGATCATCAGCCACATAAGCTAACCTTAGGGAACAAAAATACAAAATTAAGTGAAGATGGAGACAACATAGTTGCCGGTGGCCAGCTGCGTGACCTTCTAGATCATATAAATTAATGGTATTTTTTCCTTGAAAATATATAAATTAGTAGTAATTAGTAAAAAAAAAAAAAAAATTGAAAAAGAGACGGAAGCAAATAACAACAAGAACAAATTGCCAAAACTAAGCTGAATTAAGACTCGTTCCATGGAAGTTAAATCAGCACGCCTTGGAGTTCGATAGCTCCATGAATCAATCCTTATAATTTAGAATTACTTGTTTACATCAATTGATGAACGATTTTATTTTGAATATCAAAGTGGGTCCACAACAACATGATACGAAACTAGACGCGTTCACTAACATTAGTGACTAATAAGTAAGAGGGTAAATATATATGACTCGCCGGAAAACTTAATAAGTTCGTATACAAGTTATTTTAGTGAGTTTATGAAGTTTTCTTGTGACTTGTGAGATAAGCCGAGTAGGTATGGTTCAATCAAGTTACTTCAAATATGAATATGAGATCAAAACTATATATTAACAAATGATAAAATGAAAGTGAGTCGACTCTCAAAAGTACATAGTTTTAAGTAATTGATTAATTAAAATATTACAACTATATAGTTTTAACTCATTATAAGAATACTCTAATTGATAATATATTATATTTCCCCTAAATTAGCGTCAACAACTCTTTTGTTTTTCAGGCAAATCACTCCTATTTTTTTCAGTGAATTGTTATAAACTATCCATTTGAAATTGAAATATAGAACCCCAATTCATCAAATTAAACTCTTTTAACGATCTTCTTCCTTTTGACTTCTTTATACGTATTCCTAATTAATTAGTAAAGTAAGAGAGTGAATTACGAACTTAGCAAAATAGAAAACAAATTATTTGGAGTTATTTTAACAGTCAAAAACTAAATGATGTAGCAAGGTTGAGTTGAAAAGGCCATCAATCATCAAATATTCGACATTTCGGACAAAACAACTATAGTATAAATTTAACTATTTAAGGTAAATTTGTGGACATATTTTTCAATGGTATGACATATTGCTACGTAGTACGTAGCTGTGATGAAATCTATATTTGAAGGTAGGAGAAGATGGAGACTGGCTAGATCCTACTTCCTTAATTTTGTCAGTTTGTGTATACTTCAAATATGGCCTGCACTGAAAGCTACAACATATGATATTGGACTATTGGTGATGATTGACACCTACCTAGTAACTAAATTATGAACATGAACCAACCATCTAGCTAACCATGTAGTTTTTTTAGCAGCTCACAATAGGTATCTTTTAGATTCAAGAACTTAGAATTCATGATATTACAATACTTGATGGCCAATGCTCAAAATAGTAACTTGTTTTACACATCATTAACTTGTATGATAATCAACAACCCCTGTCCATCTCCTTCATTTCAGTTACTTCACTTGCAATCTGATTTTTGTTTTTGTCATTTTTCAGCTTGAAACCCGCGCAATTGCATATAAGTTTTGCCAAATACCAAACCCATTTATATATGATTTCCTTTATGTAATTGTTCTCCACATATAATCTATGGTCAACTACTGTGCTGTGTTGTTTACCACCAACTTGCTAGAGCTACCATATATATTCACTGTTTTCACAAAACAAATTAGGATCAAACTAACCTGTCCAAAATCACAACCCCAAGAGATTCCTTTTTTTTTTCCACTCCTATATATAAACTATATAGTTAAGTAACAGGTTCAATCTAAACCAAGATTGAGGAAATAAAAATGGTAAGCATTTGATATATCTGCATGCCTTGGCTGACAAGTTTAATCTTTTGTGATTATGCATGATTCACTCACTACAATACCATACAGGATATCAGCAAAGATGTTAAGACTCCACCTAATAAGCAACCCACAAGGCTGGGAGGCAAAAGAGCTGTGCTTTTTGTATATGGTAATTAACTAACCACAACATGATCATGCATTTCTAGCTAGTTTTTGAGTGATGAACTGATTGGTGATTCAATATTTGCAGCTATGGAGGGACTGGAGAACATGGCATTTATATCCATGGCAATGAGCCTGGTCACTTACTTCTATGGCTACATGAACTTCAGCTTGACCAAATCAGCCACCTCTCTCACAAACTTCTTGGGCACAGCTTTTGTGCTTGCACTCTTTGGAGGTTTCATATCTGATACCTATCTTTCAAGGTTCAAGACTTGTGTCCTCTTTGGATCCATCGAATTGCTGGTACACTCCTACAACCGATATGATAATAAAAATCAAATCTTTCTGTTTATAGATCATCTGATGAATCAACAAATTGTAGTGATATGGTGTCCTAGCAGTGCAAACACATTTTCCCCAACTGAGACCAGTCCCTTGCAAAGGTACTGTACCAGACCAAATGTACAAGTGTGAGACTACTAAGGACAGTCAAGAGGGTATCCTCCTTGTAGGACTATACCTTATTGCATTAGGGACGGGCGGGGTTAAGGCCGCGCTTCCCTCCTTGGGAGCTGATCAGTTTGATGACAGAGACCCTAAAGAGGCAGCTCTGTTGTCAAGCTTCTTCAACTGGTTCTTGTTTAGCCTCACAATTGGAGCCATATTTGGTGTGATTTTCGTTGTGTGGATATCAACCAACCTGGGATGGGATTGGGGCTTTGGTGTGTGCTTTGTTGCTGTGTTTTTTGCTGTTTTCTCTGTTTACTTGGGCAAGTCATCGTTCCGGAACAATGTCCCCAAGGGAGGCCCTATCCTTCGCATCATTCAGGTGTTCGTGGTTGCTATCAGAAACCGAAACCTCCAAGTTCCTGATCACTTGCATGAGATTATTCATGACAAAGAAGCTGGAGTACTGCAAGATGAGATTCTTCAAAGAACTTATCAGTTTAGGTACTTTTCTTTACTCGGCACGCAAGCTTTTGAATATGAACACCAGCAAATTATATATGTGTGTGTGTGTGCAGATTCTTGGACAGAGCTGCAGTTTCTAGGACTGATCAAGGACCATGGAGGCTGTGTACTGTGACACAAGTGGAAGAAGCTAAAATCCTAGTTCGGATGGTTCCCATTATCCTGAGCACAGTCTTCATGAACACTTGCTTGGCTCAGCTCCAAACATTCACCATCCAGCAGAGCACAACAATGGACGCCCGTTTTGTGGGCGATTTCAAAATGCCAGGTCCTTCAATTCCAGTTATACCTCTGCTTTTCATGTTTGTCTTTATCCCGGTTTATGACCGGGTTTTTGTCCCAATAGCCCGGAGAATCACAGGCATTCCCACCGGGATTCGGCACCTGCAGCGGATTGGAGTCGGGTTGGTGCTCTCAGCCACTTCCATGGCAGTTGCAGGGTTTGTGGAGATGCGGCGCAAATCATTAGCCTTTGAACACAACATGGTTGACACAGTTGATCCCCTGCCAATGAGTGTGTTCTGGCTGGGGATCCAGTATGCCATCTTCGGGGCAGCTGACCTGTTCACGTTCGTGGGGCTGCTCGAGTTTTTCTATGGGGAGAGCTCAGCCGGTATGAAGTCACTGAGCACAGCCATCTCCTGGTGCTCCTTGGCTTTTGGCTACTTCTTGAGCTCAGTGATTGTGGAGGTGGTGAACAAGGTGAGTGATGGGTGGTTGGCTAGTAACAATTTGAACAGAGACAAATTGAACTACTTCTACTGGTTACTGGCTGTGCTGAGTGTAGTGAATTTTGGGTTCTATTTGATGTGTGCATCTTGGTATAGATATAAGAAAGTGGAGCCAAAGCAAGAACAGAACTGTACAAACAACAATAGGAGTCCAATGGCAATGGCTGAAACAGAAAATTAGGGGATGTCCAGTGCCTGAATAAAGTTCACTACTGATAAAGCTGTATAAATATCATTCAACTTCCAAGCTAAAATAATCATCTACAAGGTATCGAAGTGTTGAAAAGCCAGAAAAAACAGCTTTATATGTTAATTGAGTGAGGTTTTACAATATTTACAAGATGAAATGAAGGTCCACTTTTACCATTGACATGTACCGCTACAATATCATCAAACCACAAAGATGGGGAATAAAAAAATGCATACTTGATATGTAAATATTCACAAAAATGATCTATATTACAAGAAGTTTCCTCTTACCATTTCACGTCTAGTGTCAAAGCCTCTTGCGGGACCAAGATAGAAGGAAAGTTTGTAAAGGAAATGTTGGACATTAAATTGCTCCATGCAGAAGAATCTGCTACGATAAAAGGTCTCACGATCTTAATCTTAAGGGGCTTCAACCTCTTTCCTTCAACTCTGGCTACAACCTTGAACAAAACTCGTTCAATAGTAGGACTTGTTCTCCAATCAGCTAACATGCCTTGGATAGCGTCGTTTCTCCTAATATCCCTTTCCAGCTCGAGCTGGAAGTTAATGATTGTTGATGCTTTCGCCGTAACTTTGATATGATCTAACAGCCTATCCTGACGGATCCTGTCACCCAGACCCCCCATGATTCTTTTAACTACAGTGATCTTCGAACTTAATGAATTAATGGGGCAAGCCTGCTTCTTGTAAATACGACTATTGTAACACTTCTCTGGCAGCAACTTAATTGTCTCTTTCGACGGAAATTTACTTTCAATATAGGCATTAGGGTTTCGAGTCTGGTAGGCAACAACTAATGCTGACCCAAAAATTTGAATGGGAAGTAATGCTGAGCACCGTGAATGCCATAAAGGCCAGAACTCACTTTTCTCCTTATTGATCAGATGACTCATGTTCAATGCTGAGACAAAACCAGATGCATGAAACAGAGAAACTTCTCGAGCTCTTCTTATTTCTACTGTGATGCCTTCACCTACCAGAATTCTTTTGAGACCAGAAACTGAAGGGCTCAGCTGGAAAAGAAAACGAGTAGTTCAAGATTAATTGATGCCACTAAATATAAACATAGTACATACAGACATACTCTTCAAATAACAAAATACGATATGAAAACCACCATAGTACGTTGGATCCCCGTCACTTGACAGCAGGAAACAAGATGCATTTGACTTACGATATCAGAATTGAAATTAGGGATGGAAGGGTAAAATATTAGATACCAGATGACAATAAAACCCACTGACCTGAAATATAACACAAAAATGCAATTAAAAAGGAAAAATGCAGGCCTCTCTTTACTAATTTTTTTAGATGATGGACAATCCCTTAATTCCATGGACTGTGGTATCAAATTCCCGGAAAACAATGTACAAAATGAGCCCCAACCACTGCTGGGTCTTTGGTAATTAGTGTGTCACTGTCCAAGGGTTCAAGAAACTAGATTAAAACAAAAATGAACATAACTGCACATAAAATGGAACCCTGGATTCAAGTACAAAGGAAATTGTTCAACAGAAGATGATGGCTCTTTGGTTCAGATAAAGGATTCCTCTCTGGTTGAAGTGTCAATTTTATATACTACTCGAGCCCTCCATGGCTCCGCCTACTAGCTTAAGCTTTTGTGTTGGAGTCTCCTTGGTGGCATCCTTTTTTTTTTTTTTTTTTTTTTTTTTTGTGGTAGAACAGTTAGCTTTAGTAACAGTTTCATTCTATGATGATGGCATATCTCCTATTAACTTTGTAAGATTGATCAACTTGCATATCATATGTGAATGTGCCCATGCATACCCTAAAATTCACATAATCACAGGGAAGTAGAAACTCTATAGATAACACGTGTAAGATTGATCAACTTGAGCAAATTAACATAACTGTGTAAGATTGATCAAATTGCATATCATATGTGAATGCGCCATGCATACACTAAGTTTCACATAATCACAGGGAAGTAGAAACTCTATTGAAAGTCAGCAACTAGTAAACAACACTTTGAAATTCAATCACTGTTGGATTGACACTAGCATGACAACACTTTCCACCAAGAAGAAAAGCATAGTAACACTGTTCTGAACTAGCTAATTTAACGTGGTTAATTCAGAAACTACTTGTCAAACATTAAGCTCCACATTTCATGCGCAATTGTGGAAAATTCTCACAAAACCAAATGGACCACATTTTCCAAAACAAAGTACTTCCAACACAGTATCAATGCAAAACATTTCTAGCTAATACACAACAGAGTTACTCATAGAACAAGTTGTAAATATTGCCGCATTAACAAAGTAAAGCAACATACCGGAAGGGAAAGCGAGAGCTGGTCATTGCCACCGACCTGCAACTCAAATGGACCCTCCACTTTGAAAGCATCCAACTTTGCAGAAGAACCAACTCTATGAATCAAAGACCCCAAACCAGATCTTCCATTCCTGAGCTTTTTCCAGGAGCCGACTTCGTCGGATAATCTGAAAAACAAATGAGCCTTTCCGAATCTGACCTGAAACTCGTATCTCTGCGCACTCCCGAACCTGGCGCTCCTCGCATCCAACCTAGAAACCCTAACGTCGTCAGAATTCCACTTCTGGGTGGCCGAAATGGCCTTCAGAACGTCCTGAACAGCAACAAGATCCAATTTTGAATCATGGGTCAGCAGAGCAATGAGCACATGAAAATCGAGACACCAAGCAACGTACCTCCAAGATTTGGTTAACGTTACGGGGCGGTGGCGGCAGAGAGATGAGAGAGGCGTTGTTGAAGGAAGGGGAAGAGAAAGGAATGAATGCGAGGATTAATGGAGGCAGTGAACTGAATTGGAGGATGATGGTGACGATGAAGAGGAAAGAGGAGCAGGTGTTCATCGTCTTCGACGTGGTCTTGTCGTCAACGGACCAATTGGATTTGAAATTAGGGGAGTGGGATTGGGGATCTTGATTTATGCGAGAATTCTGTAAAGCGACGGTTGTGATGAGAACAGCTTTACATACGCTCACTTTGTTGCCATGGTCATTCACATTTGCCGACAAAGATTCATTTTGCGTCCTTAAAAAAAAAAAATGTTCATTATTGAGGGTGGATTGTGTTGAGCCATGCCTATCAATAGCATAATGTGGTTGATTTTGCTTCACTAGATGACATCACAACTATGTCACTTATTCGCATGTAAATTGGCAAAGGAGAGGGGAAACAAATTTTGAAGTTTAATATTTTGATGTAGGAAGAGGGAAAATATGATTGTAAAATGATGTGTACAAGTATTTTATTAGGGTTTTGAAAAAAGCGGCTCCTTTGATAGGTTAATGAGTTCTTGTCATTTAATAAGTTAGTCTGTAAAAATAAAGCATAATGATTGACACGGAGGAAGAAAGTTTGATCATCTCGATTATCACTCGGAGATGTTAGTTGGAGGCCTAAATTGATTTTGTGTAGAAACGTGACAGACAGTTCAAGCTGTTTCAGATATGGTGGTAAGTGTTGGGACGATGACAAGCTTAAATTTGAGTGTAGCATATTACAAATAATTCAAGTTGAGCGAGAGATTTTACAAAAACATGTCAAATTGTTTTAGCAAGTACATATTAATGTGTATATCAAACAAACTAACAGAAGATGAAGCTCATAATCTGTCTGTTTTTGGTAGAAAAGGTGTAAACAAGCTTTGGGTTCAGCTTCTGTTAATATTTATGAATGACATGCTTTGTGGTTGTTAAAAAAAAAAAATTTTGTTATTAAAATCTCATTAAGAAAATACCCTCTTACCAATCCTTTCACATGAATGACTTTATTTTTACTGTATGAAGAATAATCTGAACAGAAATTTCATTACATTGAATACTGAAACAGAAAGGACAAAAATTGGTTATCATTAAACATGAATGAACAATTAACTGATTCGTGTTGATAGCTCTAACATCATACAAGTATTTACACATGTATTGATTGCTAACAAGGAATGGAAGTACATGCTGAATCTACTTTTCAACATGGCTGAATAGCACACTCTTAACACTTACAAGCAAAATCAAACAAACCTACATGCTTCCTTCATTCCAAGAACTAAATGTGCATATTCCTGATTCAGATAGAAGCAAATATGACAAAACATGAACATTAACTTAATCTCCACATTTTTTTCCCATTGAATGAAAGCATCACAATGTCAGTAAATAAAAGAATTTATCACCAGCCATTTTTCTGCCATCACCACAGATATATGGATAGGTGGACCAGACAAGCCAATCCATGTCGGAGAATAGCAAGTCTTACATTGGAAAAAAAAAGGGCACAGTATTCACAAATTGCTCAATGATGAGCACCGGAAAGAGTTCAATCCAATCAGATAGCAGTTATTCCATTTTCCCCTCCCCAAAGTAGAGGTGAAGATGGTTGAGTCAAGAAGTTGGTATGCATGTGGTTTATGTATAAGATCAAGAAATTGGCACAGGCTTTGCCACATTTGAATCATGTAAGTCAGATACTTTTGAGGGGGGCCAGTAGCGTAGCATAGATCTGCCCAAAATGTTTTTTATAGGAAGCGGACCCCTGAAAAGAAAGATTAAAATAAACAGGTCAGGCTGAATGCACCAAATAAATTACATCAACAGGCCGATGCTGTATAAATGGACAATAATGAACCAAAATCAACTAAAAATGTTCTGTTCCATTCCATTCCTTTAATTTTCAAACTTATATGATGGACTAGAACTTCATGTGGTTATGCTTGAGATATCAATAAAACCAATGAAAGGAAGCCATCAGCACTAAAAAATGAAAAGAGAATAAAAAAACTGACATACTACCAAAATAGTTTCTGAAACCAAAGATTGGAAACATATATTTTAAAATTACCAGTTATGAGAGTCAAAACTGTTGTTGCGATTGTCTCCCATGACAAAGACATAGCCTTCAGGCACAAGCTGCAATATCAACATTAGACCTTGTTAATCAATTGGTTGATATTTTTGCCACATGAGTGAGAAACAAATTAATACATAGAATAACAAAATAGAGGAGTAGCAGAATATATTACCACTGGAGGCATTTCATACTTGAGTGGTTCTAAGATGAACTCTTCGTCCTTGGCCACACCATTGACTAGTAATTTACCATCACGAACCTATCACATATAACCCACATCCATGATATAGGGTGTCAGAAAACAAAGTAACACATTGATTTCATGTGACTAATTCTATAACTAATACTTCTTTCATCACAAAATGAGTTTCTTGGGTTTCCTTTTTGAGAAAAATTCAGGAGAAATTAGTTAGTGTTATACATTTCTACTTGTATCACCTTGAGCATGTGTCGTAACAAACTAAAGAGATACTAAATAATTTATAATAAGAATACTATTGATAATTCATGCATAAACTTTCTAAAGAAGAAATAGGACACTCATTTTGGGACAAAAATGCAATGGAAACATGATGGTCATTTTGCGACGGACGGAGTAATAAACAAGGAAAGAAAAAATGAAGTGAGATTGGGGCGCCAATAGATCAACTCAATGGACACTAAATCGAACCTCAACATAGTCTCCAGCCTTTGCCACAATTCTTTTAATGAAGACATCACCTGAGCTGAAACCAATTTCCTGTATGATACACACAAAGCACAGGGGAAGCATCAGCAACCCATATTCAAACAAGACGAAATATCTTATTGTAGTAAAGTTTGTAACACATCACACCTGTAAAATTGGGGGTGCTTTGAATATTACTATCTCTGAAACATCAGGTTGTCTGAAAACATATGAAACCTGCCATTGCAAAAGTCAGAAGCAGAATATCAGCTTTATATCAAATTTAACAATTTTCAGTCTTATCTCACAATACCGAGCCTTTCATCATGTCAGCAATCATAGTAATCCATCAAGCATCAAACTCCATCAATGTTCATCCCTGTGATTCATCTACCCAATTGAAAATCATTCACAAAATCCCATTTATTACAGTTACAACAGAATAACTGTAAGGATTAAATAAAGACTCACCCGATTATGATAATCAATGTTGTATCAGACTATCAGTAACAACAAACTATTTCCCAAACAACATTGGGGTCAGCTACATACTCAAATACATTTCAGTTTCTCCTAACTTAGGTTTACAATTGAAGCTATCCCAACTCTACCTCAGTTAGTGTCATTCCTAATATTTCATTTCTAGTGTTCCAGCAACTTAAGCATTCTCGTTTTTGCTACTCAAATGGCTTTGCAGCCTCTTTGGACCCCAAGATTCTATGTCATACAGCATAGCTAACCGCATAAAGCTTTCCTTTCAACTTTAGAGGAAATTTCTTATTACAAGAAAACTCCCATAGCTCCTCCTCATTTTAAACCATTCCAACCTAATCATAAATCTAAGGTTCTCTTCAATCTCTACATCATTCAACTTGGCATCAATGTGCATTACAAACATTAAATAAGGAACAAAATTTTAAACTTTTCAAATGGCACAGTTTTTTATTAGGTTAACCAGCAGAATGCAATCCTTAACAATCTAAAAACTTGTTGTAAATTAATTTAGCCTATTGTCTCATATCTACAATTCCTAATTCCTTGAACAAATTACAACAAAAATTACAAACCTCTATATAATTTGAGGTCATGTTTCAATGCACACAGAAACTTCTATTTCAAATAAAAAGAAAATTCAGGCAAATTAACCAGGACTGACAACTAAAAAACAAATTTAATCTCAACATTCCACAAAGTAATATAGTTTCTTATAAATTAACAATCATTTTCACCTTTTCAGCCAAAATTCTGTCGCCAACATCAAGAGTTGGGTACATAGAAGACGAAGGGATTGACCGGGGTTCGGCAAGGTACGACCGGAACAGCAAGTTAACAGTCAGGGCGGTGAAAACTGCTTTTGCGTCCTCGGAGCAGAAACTCAACATCCGCGAGAGCCAGCTGCTTTTCTCAAAGGCCTTACGCTTAAACTCGGAGGCCTCACTTCTCTGAATCTCGCAGCACAGCGTTTCTGCCTGATCGACGACGTGTTCTCTCACTCGGCTCTGAGTCGCCTCGCTACACGGCATCCATTTCGACCCCAGCAGGAAAGGAATCACAGAAGTGGGCTTGAGAGCCGATACACCGAACACACCCAGGCCATCGGAAACGCCGGAGACGCCGGCCGTCGATTTCACAAGCGAAATCAAGCCAACCATCAGCGGACTCCGGCAATTCTCGCCGAAGATTTCCCCGGCAAGAGTACTATACATTGAGACAGGGTTCTGGGAGCGGCAACTGGACCGTCTCCCGGAAAAACCAGAGGGATCGACGTCGGATTTCTGATTAGGACAGATTCCGCGGCGGATCCAACACTCCTGGAAGAATTTCGAATTGCCAACGCGGACGCTGGCGGTGGAGGCGAGGTTCTGGGCAACATAGCCAGAGTAGTTTAGGGTGACACGAATCGCCATATCTGCAATCTTGATGAAACCGAAGCAGATCTGGTAGAGAGTAATGTAATAGACTAGGGGGAGAGATGGGGACGGGGCTACAAGGCCGTGAATAACATTTTCGCAGAGGAAATCGGTGAATCGGAGGCGGAGCAGTAAAATTGGGGTTTTAGGTTACGCCGGGAATTGATCGGAGGCAATGAAATGTGATGGATATGGGGTTTTGTTTCAGGGGGGCTTAAAGGAGGGACGCCGGAGCCTGAGCAAGCTCAGGCGGAGCAGAGGGCTCAGGGATGTACGGATTTGGGGGTTTCAGGGACGCGACGACCCTGAGAGAAAAACAAGAAGATGAAATCAGAGGAGGTTGGAGTTTAGTAGACGGCGGCTGTGTCCTGTGTGATTATGTTATGAAAGTGGGCTTCTTATTTTAGTTATTTACGGTTTTACTCTTATTCGACCCCGTTTCATGGTTTTTTATTTTATTTATTTTTCGGCATGAATTCCCACCTACTTCTTTTTTCCGGGAAAAAGGTTTAATTTTGGTTTTAAATTATTACTCCGTTTGACTTTTATTTTAATTTATTTTTTTATTATCAAATTTGCTCTATTATTTAGTTTCCAAATTTCAACTATATAAGATTTACAAATATTGTAACATTAATTAAATATGCAAGTGATATTAGTAAACATATAGACAATGAAATTGGTTTAATCTTGTGAGCAATTAATTAAACTTATGTCAAAAAACTGGTGAAGCTTAAAAAAAGAAAAAAAAGAAAGATATAGTATAAATATTTTCTAACTATTTTATTGGATTGCGTGACAATTATCCTTATTGATAAAATTACTAATTAAAAGCTTATAATAGATAATCTTCCTTGCGGAAGTTGAAATTACCTAAATACCCCTACCGAGCACGTGTGGTTAACCCCTTCTTCTCCGGTTTCGCTCTCTCTGCACTAGGATTTATGAGCTCAGTCAGCCGATTAAAGAACAAATTATAGTCTGTTGCGCAATTTCTAGGTAATTTCTACGCCTAATTATGGTTCGTTTGAGCTTTTCTCTTTGCAGTTATTGTACGACATTTATGATACTTTGTTCTGAAAGATTTTAGGTTTGTTTTCAGTTAGCTGTCAATTTTGTTTGTGTTACTTTACAGGTTCCAATTTTCATTTTATTTTGTGAATTTGCATATCATGAACTGGATTTATGAAAGTTTAAAAAATAGTGTTTTTTTTTTTTTTTGGGTGTGTAAATGGAGTAGTTATTAATGGAGACCAGAATGGAAATATTAATTTGATGTAGGATTGGCATTACAGCCCTTGTTAGCTTTGTCTTGCTTGTCGAATGTCAAGTTGATTAGGGTTAAGAACAATTCAGTTTAGCTCATATGTAGGCTTATTATTTTATTTATCTGGAAATCAAAGGTTTAAGTGCAAAAAATGTGAGGTTATGAATTGAATAGCAAAGGATACCTGTATTTGTGAGATACATGGTATATGCAGTCGGAATAGGACAGAAGTAAGTCATTCCCATAGTTGTGTAGTGGCTACTAGCTAGTAGCACTCTGGGATCGCTCCTTGTTCTGTGTTTGGGAACCTGTGCTTCTGCTATTATTTTGTTCGGCAATGCCATTTATAATTGGTAGGTTGGTTTTTCTCCAAGTTCAGTAGAGGGGACACATTAGATGTGCATGAGCAGCATGACAATTTCCTTACGAATACTTGTGTTACGCCTTCGTTATGCATGGTTATGTGTATGCACTAGCATTATATCATTATTTATGCGCTAAAATAATGCGGTTGTGCTAAATGAGTCTGGCTTGAACTTTGAAACCAACAAGATTGAATTTAATTTTTTTTTTTTTTTTTTTTTGTTAACAGAATGTTGGCTTTTCATATATTCATGTATTTAGTTTACATTTAGCTGCACTATAGTAAGTTAATTGTGATGGTTAATTTCTGCTAATCCAGTATATGATTTGAAGGCTATGAGCTGCTTTAGAGTGAAACTGAAATCTGATTGAAAATCTTAGGTATCAGTGTTTTTTTTTTTTTGCCCTGTATACAGGGTTTACTTGCCTTTGTTGAATTACTCGTGTTGACTGGATGAGTTAGATGTAGTGATGTACTATCACTTAGCATTTGCAGGTTCTCTTGTATGCTTTAAATTCTTATGTCATTTGAGATTATATTTACTTCTACTTTAAAGTACCAATTTATAACAAAAGGGACCATCAATTATTTAATCACCATGGGATAGAATATCTGTAGATTAGGAATAAGAGATACTTCTAACAATAAGAAAGAAAGGAAAAAAAAAAAAAAAACACCTTTCATTTGATTCAACTCTCATTGTTTTATGAGCTTGGCTTGATTTTTCATTGCATTACACTAGGGTATATTATTCATGGGCCAATTGCCCCCAACCTATCTCACCCTCACAATTTCCTGCCCCTCGAATATGATCAGTTTTCTGATGTAAATACTAGTGATTTTAGGATTGGTAACTTGGACAATCCTTTGTCATTTTGTCATAGTTATAAAGGTGTAAACATAGAGAAAATAGTGGGTTAGTATACCAGTCAAAACACCTTGTTTTTTTATTCGGTTGTTCTTTTCAAATCTCCTGAGAGTGTTAGTAAACAAGTAATGTTTCTCTTTTCCCATAACTCAGTTTTATCTCTGGACCTCTCTAACAAAATTAAGGTTCAATCTAGGATTGGAACAAAATATTCTTAACATCGTGTTAGCAGTATTGATTTCCTTTAGTTTTGTGGCTAGATGATATTTGATGGATTATTTTGTAGGTTTCCACTTGTACATAGCGAGATCATATATTATGTTGTCTAAAATTTTAAACAGAATATTTTTTTTTCCCTAAAATTATCTTAAACGTAAAGTTATACTCCCTTTATCCCAAAATAAGTGTTTTGTTTCTATTGCATTGTTAACTCAAAATGAGTGTCATCTTTCCTTTTAAGAAATTAGTTATGCATGAATGTGTTACAACACATGCTCATAGGTATACAAGAGGAAATGTACAACAAAACCTAATTTTTTTCAAAATGAAAATCAATACTCATTTTGGAACATAGAGAGTATTTGAATTTTGAACCTTTATTACTTCAGCTATGTAGCAATGGTACTTCAAATGGGGATGAGTAGTGCAAAATGAGTATCCAGTACCAACACCTACTCGTTACATACCCATAGCCATAAGTGTGGTATCGGCTTGTGGCTTGGGTTTTTAGCAAGGATAGTTTGGGTACGGCTAACATGACTTGGTAGTGGTACATATCCAATACAACAATTATGACAATTAAGCGGGTTTACATGAGTTTGTCTCTGCAAAATCCATATAGGCTCTTGCCTCCTGCCAGAGTTATTCTGGTGGTACCGGTCTGTGTTTGGGTCTTGAT
This sequence comes from Pelargonium fulgidum, assembly GCA_036897545.1. Taxonomy (NCBI): domain Eukaryota; kingdom Viridiplantae; phylum Streptophyta; class Magnoliopsida; order Geraniales; family Geraniaceae; genus Pelargonium; species Pelargonium fulgidum. The sequence continues at coordinate 15,015 of JAYMTE010000872.1, forward strand.
GATTTGGTTTCTTGTCTTCAATGATATGATCTTTTATATCTGGTCTTGGCTCTCGATGTTCTGGATCGTGTGATGCGCTTGTTTGACTCAGGTCAATCCAAGCACACTACTACACTAGGATGGTTTTCTTCTCAATGTGTTAAAAGAAATTGTCTTAGAAATGTTCTAGGCCCAACTGTCTTTAGTAGATTCAAGTCTTGTGTTCTTGAGGATGGATTTGCAGGTTGGGGTCTTTGATCCAGTGGTTCTAGAGCCTGCACAGGGTAGCATACCGTTAATTAGTGGGGAACTCAAGTGTAGGACTGTCCAAAAAAACCGACAAACTGCCAACCCACGCGACC
>JAYMTE010000873.1:0-15350 GCA_036897545.1 Pelargonium fulgidum
GTCTCTGTCATTCAATGTATTTCATATTCTTAGGACCAAACAAACCCTACTAGAAACCCAACCTCTGTGAGATTCCTATAGCCTTTTTTATTTTTAAACTCATTCTCTTGTTACTATGCTTCGGACTAACCCCTAACCCTTTTATTATGAGATTCTGGAGTACTCTTTCTTTATTAGAATTCCTAAAGTTAGTTATCCAAGGTAGTAGAAACTAAGCTCTGTTTGATATAACTTTATTCTCTAAAAGTCAAAACTAAGATATTAGTATACTCGCCTTTTCTGGGGATAGCTAAGTTAAAACTGGTGATCACTCTGTTAGAGTAGAAGTTATAGGAGTAATATAATTGTTAATACTTTTTTATATCCTTTCATTTCCAATAGAGAATGTTGTAGCATTGCTTGCAGAATATATAGTGTATGTTTTCTCACTAAGCTAAGAATTTACAAGATAGAGGGAGGACCTATTCCCACAATGAGGATAAATCCTTAATAAACAAAAGGGCTGAGTGCTGAGTGTAGAGAAAAAGCATTTCTTTAATTTACCCTGCGGAATACAAGGCTTGCTTTATCCCACGCTAAAGATTTTATGCCTTCTGTATTATACTTTCGTTTACTGGCTTACTATGCATATAAAGTCAGAAAGTTCTTAAAAAGTGTTCGGTACTCAAGGAAACAAGTAAATATACTAGCAACTAAAGCTAACTCTACAAGTCAAGGCACAAGCGTATAAAAAGAATTATTAAACATACAATAGGTTCTTATTCTGACACTCTAGATTTTGGTTAAACAAGACACTTATGATCTGACACTGATGAAAGGCGCTATTATAAGCTTTTAGAATCCTGAATTTTAATTACTTATTCAATTGTTCACTTACTGCACTTTGTACTTAGTCGGAGATTGGTACTGGGTTTGAGCCTAATGTTTCTTTATCTAATTGGGGAGTGGCCCGCCTGTAGAGGGGTAATTTGAGTAAGTCTTACAGGAGGTCTTTCGGCTTAGAAATTACTAATTAAGTAAGAGCACCTTCTTCTTATTATATTTTTGGTATAAAAAAGAAAGTAACATAAGAACTCTTTGGATCCCCTAGTTAGTAAACCTGAGCGAGAATCCTTATAGTCTCTCTCAACTGCAGTAATAAACTACCCCCGCCTATTCAGGGAATTTTTATATTACTCGAATTCAAAACTAGATCCTATAATAGGTTCATAAGAGGTTTAAGGATTCAAATCCACCTAAAATGTCCTGGCATAAGTCCTATTTTAAAAGTAAGAAATTTGAGACCGAACCCCTTTTTTTACACTTAATTAAGAAGAGCATAATCTAAGATTTTCTTATGAGTTAATTATCCGGTTTTAGATCTTTAAGTACTGCAAAACTCAGGCAAGAAAACTTACCTACTATTGGATTTGAACCAATGACTCCCGCCGTATGAAAGCGAGACTCTAACCGCTGAGTTAAGTAGGTGAAACTAAAGAAAAATTACAGAGTAATTACTTTAGAATTCTAAAAAGAACCTTATACCTAATTCTGAAAGTAGACCCGGGCCGAGTGAAATAGATCCTTAATCGTCGCTCCCCTACATATCGTGAGTGCAACTCAAGGAACCCTGTGTCTTTATTACCTTAAGAACTATTACATCATAACCTTTTCGCCATCATCCTTCGATCACCAAGATTTTGGCCAGTTTGCGAGATAATCTGTTTTCTACAGAACCTAAGCCAGATGATAACATACTGACTCGACGACTGGGCATCTTTTAATAACTTGGCTGCGGATGAACGGGTAATTTTCCTGAAAATTTCTTAGCTGTCATTCAGAAAAGGCTTGCTTTCTTGACCCTTTGGCTATTTTTGTCCAATTTCTTTGAATGGTTAGCCACTTCTCATTCCATTTTTAATTTACCAAGCGTAAACTTGCTTAATATAGTCAGCTAATAGAGGCCAAACCACTATATTCGCTTAATGTTTTTGGTATTTCAAGAGTAACGAGTAAATAACTCTTTATTTAAGTAATTTTAAAACCCCTTTTTAGCTTCCGCGGCAAAGGTACTTAAAATGAGTAGTATTCCTTAGCTGGAGTTTACCTTTTTCTAGACATAAGAATTTCTTGGTACTATAGACCTTTAGGCCACTGTATCAAGATTAACGGAGTTCTTATATTGCCCTCCATTACATTTTATTTAGTCTTCCCTAGTTAAGGGTTTCCATCGTGTTGGAGCTCGATTTAATAAAGCGCATAAAGCCCAAGTATTAGTATGAATAATTAAGGAAATCCTTTGAAGTGACTCGAGTTTCTCGAATTCCGTACAACTAACTTTATGAAAAAGAATATAAAAAGAGGGGGCCGCAGACACTACTTTGACTTTTTAGCTATCAATTTCTGACTTAATATAATAGTATACAGGGGTCACCTAGGCAAATTAAAGGCTCTCTACCTAATTTAGATGACGGACCGTGGACTAGTTAACTAGATTTGCTCGGTTGAAAAGGACCTTTTAGAATTTTACTAGACTTTCTACGTATTACTGAGGTTAGAAGCATAATAGGACTAGGACCTTTTAAAACCGAAACACAAGTAATAGTAATATAGATAATAAAGCAAAAATCCCAGCTATACTTCATACCGGGATCAATCAATTTTGAATTGCTTAAATAGAAGAGAGTAAATTCTCAGCATTAACTAGTAAAAATCCAATAAGAAACTAAGAATCATTATCTTTTTATTTCAGTACTTAGGTAGCCCCCTATGTCAATTCAGCAAGTGCCATAGGTTCGAGTCCTCTATTAAGCAATACTTGTTTATGAAATTAAAGGAAGGAATAGGGGTTTTAGATAAATTCATAGCTTATTCTTAGCAATACGCTATACAGTAAGGGGCTTTTAAAAATACTCCAGGCAAGCGGCTTAAAATGAGTTAAGTATATAAAACTGGGTTTTTATCGGAGGATGTTAAAAAATGTTGTAAATACAAATAATAGGATTTTTTCTTTATTTTATAGCAAGTGGTCCAGAAGCACAAGTTATTCTTTGAGGTAGCTATTTTTCCTATACAAGATTTTTAAGAGTTCAGTCAAGCCAGAAATTATCTCTTTGATTCAATTCAAGATTAACCTACACTTTAGTTACTGCGGAATATAAGATATATTAAAGGAAAAAACTCTTCTAAATTTGGGACCCTATATCTGCATAAGACTTCTGCAAAACTCAATTATATCTAGCTTAGTTACCAGGGGAGCTCCCATTTCCGAGAGTTAAAATAAAAAAGAAAGATATTAGTACAGTCTTGCCCCCTTCTGTTAAAGAGTCTTTATCCTTTGTAAAAGCTGACTCATAAACTTATTAGAGAAATCGGCTCCGTGTGTTAGTGACCCTTAATTAGACTCAAAATTCTAAGTATATTCCAAAGAGTCTTATTAAATTAAAAGGACTCTGTGATATATCCATTTTCGAGAGCAGACTTGCGTGGCTAGAAAGTCGAGGAATTCTCTCATTCGTAGCGAAATCCTTAATATCCTGTAACTGAAATTTAGTATTGCTTTCAATAATTAAGTAAGTCCTGCCTAAGATTTCACTTTTTCCCTTCACTCTCTAGGAACCCCAACGGGGAGTCTTTTCAGGAATGTATTAGCTTGCTAGTTTAAACCGAGTTCCTAAAAATGTATATCTATAATACCTGGCAGAGGAGTGAGGGTCTTGTCGTGATCCTTTGGGGATACTTACCTGGATCTATTGGTTGGATTTCTTACTAAATTTCTAGAACATTACTAAAGGAAGCTTAGATTATATAAAGATATAAACTGCCACTTCCGAGTAAGGTATACACTAAAGCATATGTAAAACTGTAGCTTTTAGTTTTATATAGTAATTCGTTTCTTTTTTGAATCCGAAAGGGCTCCTTTGAATAGGCATAGACGCATTACTATTTGAAATGAAAGCTGGAAATCATTATACAAGAAAGGGGGTCCTTAGTGTTATATTTAGCGACATTTATATATAACAGGTTTTGAACCAACGTATTTAATCAGATGTATTCCATACTAGGCCCTCTATATTTAAGTTTTAATATCCAACTGCACTTCGACAAAGTACTATAGTAATTATAGTTTAAATACTTCTATTCTTATTCTATTAATTGTTTTAGATGTATTACTTTTAAGGGAGACACCTTTCTTTGTATTCCCTGTGTTAGTCTAAAACCTATTTCATTTCTATCTCAGCAAAAACCCCTTTAGATAGAAAATCTTTCCGTTTATATCGACTTTGGCATTCTCTATTAAAGATTGTCCTTTTACGACTACTTATTTCCTTACTATGACCATTACAATATACCAAAGTACTCCTTAGGGAATCTAAAGGGAATCTAAACACTTTCTTTTATAGACTTATTCTCGTCGCCTCGAAAAGTTGACTTACATTTGAGGAAAGAGTAAAGAATCCCTTCTTACGTGTTCAGTTCATGCCTAACACATTTCTATTATAAGACAATTATTTTTGCAGAACAAGCAAAGAGATTAGAACTAGTATCGAAGTGTTACTTGCCGAGTTTCTAATTTAGGGTTTTAATAGAATAGGAATGTGCTTCTCCTAATAACGCCTAGTTAAAGTTAATTAGAGTTATAAACCTTCTATTTTTTCGTTCCTGAGTTGGGCGGGCGGATCCACAGACCAAATTGGATATATAGAAAACGTTAAGAAAATGCAATACAACCAAGCACAAGGGAGCCTTTGCTAATTTCAGGTTATACTCCTTTTTTACTAAAAATCTTGCACTAGGTTACTGAGTTACTTACTAAAGTCCAAGAACATTTTACCGATCTCAAACGAAGAGAGTTCGGCTTTTACTCATGTATAACTAGTCTAAAATATAGAGAGGCACCCTCTAAGCAGTATAACAAAATTATTTGTCTAAGTCTTGATGGTGTAATACCCCCGTCCGGTAAGGGCCCTTAGTATAGATATCTTTCGCTTTAGAATACTAAAAAGTAAATTAAAAAACAAAAGATTCTAGAAGAAAGAATGTCAATGACAAGGGCAAGACTTTAACCTTGGTACATCCGCAAGAGTTGTTTTCGAACGAAAAATTTATGCAGTAAATCCTAAGAGAGTTCCGGGCACTAGACCAATTCTCCGAAGTAAATCCCCAGGACAAAAGGATGCTGTGTACAATACTTATCCTAGTTAAACTAACAGAAAATCGATTTCCGAAAGCTAGGAATAGTACTATCCTGGATTTAGGTTTGGAAAAGAAATCTCCTTTCATGTAGGAAAAACTATCAGTAAGCTAAAAAGCGGGTTCGTTTGTGCATTTATTAAACTAAAGAGTATCCTATCCACGATCTTATCTATATGGTATATTAGGCATTTTTAAGCCCTCTTCCCTATTTATACTAAGTACAGTACTTTCTTATTATCAGAATTTAAAGGACTTCTCCCTTTCTTTCACTGCTTTATTCTGCTGTTTTTAGGATATTGATGAATGAGAGATTTAAATCACATTTGCTTTATTCTAAAATCAAGAGCTAAACTCTTAAAAGGACTACTTTTTTGAACTTAATTATATATCGTCTTTTATTTAAGTTTAAGCGATAAAACTTTAAATATTTAATAAATATTAGAGAAGGCTACATGAAATTCCATGGGCGGCTACCCCATGTATGCTTGTAGTATAGTAAGAGACTCGTTTTCGATACAAAATATCTAATTTTGGGATCTCCAAACGTGGACTATCTGAAAAGGAGCACACAGTATACTCTATCCTTTCCGAGATATGTTCTTATAAGTGAATCTAAAGCAGGACTTCAAGCTCAAATAAAAACAGGATAGCTGCGGATGTTTCGGGATTCTGTCACATGAGCTTTTTAAAATATATTCATGGTTAAGGTGGAACTGAGGCGGACCATATCGTGTTTGCTTAGTACAAAGAAAGGGTTATTGATCGTATACTTTACTTAACCGATTTTTCATTTATAATGAAAATATATAATCTTTGGGTCTTGAATAGAAATGTAACTAACTTTTAACAAGTTTTTACCTATATTTCAAATTAACGGGTTATAATATTATTGTAAAGAAACACTCCAGCTCTCTCTTCCGGAATCCCTCAGATCTAGGTCAGCTATAGATATACAAACAAAAGAGTGCTTTACCGAATTAGATTCTTCGCAGTTACGAGCTGAACCCTGTAAAATGAGCATATAGAAGGTAGAAGTTTAAGGGGAGCTATCTTATTCTATAAAAGTGAGATCCAACTTCATTAGATATAGTAATTTTATATTAATAGGCACATACTAAGGATACTTCCTAAGTAATAGGAAATACTCCCCGCAATAAGTTTTGAGAGCAAAGCGCACCTCTTCGAATCTATGACCGCAAGTTCGAACCCCACCCAGACTAGATTAACCTAAAGAAACTTCACTGAAATTAAAGAGAATCCGCCTTATTCAAGTATATACTTTTTCTTTTATGAAGTTCTATTTCGAACTCGTGGTTTCTTTAAGAATTATCTCATCGGCGCGACCGGGAAATTGTATGAGAGTTTTGAATCATGTGCTATATTGTATGAACACAAGGGAAATCTGTGGTAACTCGGGGCTTTGCCGCAAACTTAACCTTCAGCGATGCCATTATACTACGAAATATATATACATTTATAGCAACAACTAATTGGCCCAGACGGCCTAAGATGAGGCGTCTACTTATATGTCAATTCCTGAATACTATCCATATTTTTACCAATGCTGAAGCACTTCAATAAATAAATATATTTGTGTAATAGACCCTTCAATTTTAAATAACTACAGAATATATCTAAAAAGCTACCGTGATAACGGAATATCTCGCGTGTTTAGAAAACAGAGTGGTGCTTTCCATTCCCAAGTTAGTATAGTCGAAGTACACTGCGCTGTTTAGGTAAATCAGCAATTAGAAAGATCCGGATGGAATGGAAATCTCTTTCTTTATATTTACTGGCCGGGATTCCTTGTACAATAAAGTACACATACAGGGACATTTTTGAAGTATTATGCTAAATAGACCACTAATGCATACCTTTGCCCATAAAAACGGATATGAGTCCCTTATTAATCAGGGTAAGTAAATAGTACCAGCCTATTTGATTTTGAAATTGAATACCATCACATTAGCAGAATAGTGTATAGTGGTTCCGGAGGGAGGAAGGCTCTTGTTTAAGTTCTTCATAGAAATATGTAGAGGTAGGACTGATTTCATACCAAGAATTAGGGACGGTTTTTGTCCGGGTTGAAATGCCCTTTTTTACAGACTCATTCATAACTAGAATTTTGAACCTCAAAATAGAAGTTCCTAAGCTAGGTCTTTTAGATAGGTTATTACAGAAATAGGCGAAGTATTAACAACCCCGTTTTAAAAATACAGTGGTGAAGGAATCAAACGGGTCCAGTAACAAATATTTTTTAGTAGCCTTACCTTAAACTTTAAAGAAATCGTTTTGTACCTGTACTTGGATGTTTCGTCGTTTCCTTGTCATATATTCAATTTTAAGTATATTACTACGCCTTAGGATGCTAGAATAGTATACTCCTTTGACCTAAATATTCTACTAAGAAAGAGAGAAAAAGCTATTAAAGTTGCGCAATTTACTTAATATTACCTTATAGATTAAAAATACCCCAGGCCTCTTAGATAAAACCCAGACTTTTTGTAGAACACGTATTTTTCCAAAACTTAAAGGATTGCCTTATGTTTGGTTCAAGATACCGTTAAGTGTGATTTATACCTAAGACTCTGTTTTTTACAATCCCACTCGATAGTGCAGTTGTAGTGAAACTAAATGTATCTTAAACTTTTTATTACAGATAAGAATGCTATTATAGAGTTTAGTTTCTCAGAGATATCCATAGGTCTAGATTACGACCCAGGGCGCTTCTATCTTACATATAGCTTATGTAAGTATAATTAGACTATCATATTGTAAAACCCTCCTACTAAAAGTTACGAAATATTTCCAATTTCAATTTAGAAGAGTCATTGCTTTTTTTAGCTAGTTACAAAGATCTTTGCAATACTTATAAATATCACTTTTCCTTTCTCAGCAAAACTAATGTTATACACCAATGGAATAAAGCCCTGGTTCCCAAATTATCACGGGACTGGATGTATATAATAAGAAACTCCTTACTTTATTTGTCTTTTTCTGAATAAACCAGATTTAGATCTTTACAACAGGGATATAAACTATTCAATGGAATCCCTTTACTCAGCGTTATGTTAGCCCACACAAAATATAGAATTATAGGAACCTATAAGAAGCCGAGTCTCTAGGTTAGGAACACTTATTAAGGGCAACTATACTCTTGAATTCTTTGTAACCCACAATTTAACCAGCTCCCAAAATAGAATACAAGAAGGAATTCTCCTGGATAACTTGTAAGCATTTCTTAAATTAGAATTCTTTAAGGCCCGAAATCACTTAAGATTTTACACCGGTTTCTAATTGTCACCAGTTAACTCCTTTAAAACCTAGCTTCTCAAAAAAAAGTAAGGAAACTCTTTCTTGACTTAGTTACTTAGTTTATAACACAAAACCTTGTACAAATTTATTAACATAGCTACTAGCTAGTAAAAGACAAGAGTTCTAATTCCATAACGCTGACTAATCTAACACTAAGAAATGTATATCTCTAAATCTATCCCTAGTCAAAAAATGACCTAAGAACGCTTATCTAAACTAATAGAGGAAAATCCTTCTTTGTGGACCTTTTACTTAGTTCTAAAATGACTGCTAATTCTAGCTTCACTAAGTACTGAAGTCTTTACATTTTTAGTCGAGTTGCCGTAGGTTGAAATAAAGTTCTATTATCTGGATAGCTCTAACTCAGTAATAAACTTAAGGGGGGATTTCTCTTTTTTAAGAGTAGGGTAACCCCAGAAAAGTAGTATCTAAAAAAGGGTTTCCTTCTTTAATTTACCCTTTCGTAAATTCTAGTTAATTTCTAAATATGTGCAGTAAGACTTCCTTCCTTAACCGGGACTTCGACCTCACATTATATATCTAAGGACTCTAATACATTTTCTTTTATATAACTCTTATACTACTATAAATACAACTGCTACTAATAGGTAATTCCACAATTGACTCCTTGGGTTACACTTAGGGCTTAGGCAATAACCTAATAAGAATTTCGGATTGAGGTACTACTTTCTAAAAAGCGTGTCAATTCGCTGAAGATTAAGATAGGAAAGAAAATGTCTAGTAACAAGGTAATATCAAGAGGCCGGCTTTTTCTTATGTTTAGCTAGGGCCCCCTCTTCTAATACCTGATTTAAATGTCTCTAAATCTCGCAATTAAAAGTTGTTCCGGAGGCTTTTGAATATTAACATTGTAAAATTCGAATAAAACAAGGGTTTCTACTTTCTTCAAGGAGTTCCTTTACAGCTCTTCAAAATTAGCCTTTATAAGGGGCACTTCTGTATGTACTATGTATTTGCTGCAACTCGCTCGTATAGAATTCTAGTTTTTCGTACCTTTTTTACTAAGCTTCCTTTTTGAGAGGTATTATCTTTTTAGAAATATTTTGTGCTATGAGTGCCCTTACTTTCAAACGCTAAGGATATAATCAGCCAGTACGACTCTTTTTCGGGGTATTTAGTTCACAGAAAGCGTTAAGGAATCCTTTAAGCTAAAAAGTCTAATAAACTAGACTCAGAATAAAAGGAATGGAGCTCCCCTAATAGTTTCAAGAATACTCCTAATAAGATGCTTTTATAAGATATATATGGGGTAAGAGGAATCTTCAGATTTAAGTGTTATGAGACCTTACCTACTATAAAATGAAAACAATAATTAACACGGATATCTATTCCTTCTTAGCACAACTAGGGATTTCTTCTCTGAAGTCTTTGCGATTTGACAGCTATTTTCCGAGATTCTAGTATTTCATGAAGTAAATGAGGTTTTTTTTAATAAATATTGAGTCCGGAGACACTTCAGATTTTAGGTCTTGTTAATCTTACTTTGAACTGGGTTCTCATTTGTGTAAGAGCGAGTTCCTTTAGTACTTGTTTATATTAATAAATAGGCATAGTGCCCGCTAAACAGGTACATAGCTTAGGACTAAACCCTACAAATATAAATGAGAACAGGACTCAGTAAATAATCTTGAAAACTCGTTCCAAGTAAAGAAGTACTTAAGGCGTATAACCTGGTCATGTAAGTAGTAATGGCGGAAATAAAATAAGAAACTTGGTATTATTGAGAAGAGCTGGATACGAAACTCTGTTTAGGAAAAAGGCTGCTTACTTTTAGTTATATTGAAATAAGAAGGAAAAGAGCCCCTTTTTTGATCGAAAGCTAATTACCTTTTTTCCTAGAGAAGAATTTTCCTGTATTAACCTGTATTAATAAGATCTGCTGCAGGTAACATGGGGGCTTAACGCTTGTCCTGGATTTAATCTTCTACTGCGCTTGTTTTTACACGTTCTATATAACTCTAACTTGCTACTCGCCTGAAGTCATAGCAAATTTATGTATACAAAAGTCAATAAAATTTAACAAGTATTGCAAGTGCTCCGCTTTAAAAAACTAAAAAGGGGCCGCCCACACCTGGCGTGCAAAGGTTAAAGTCGAGTCATTGCTGGTATTTAAGAAACTGCCCTGGTTGATAGCCTAAGATCAGGGTAAGTTAAGTCAGTCTTCAGGCTTATAAGTTTGTTTTACAAAGAATAAGGAAAGTTATATAATAAAACCCTACTTTAAATTATCCAAGTTTCCTTTTAAATTAGCATAAAAACAAGGGAGCTCCCTTTTCCTTTTTACGTATTAGATTAGTCAGAAAAAAAGGGTACCCTATTATGGAGTCCGAGTTAATATCAGGAAATTCTGAAGTAGCAATCCCTCTATATTTGGGAAAGGCTTCTCTTATGTTTTAGCTATCTATTAGAGTCAACAATACTCTGAAACTCCTACCCATTTTTATTTTAGGGTTTTAGACATAACTAAAGCAGTACTCTATACTATTAATGCAGGATTCCGAACCTATGCTATGCACTATAAAACAAAAACAAGGAGTCAAACATTGAATAGATTCTTTTGTAAAGCCTTACTATACCTGTTTCATTAAAGAAATTTTAAAAACTATGCGCAAAGACCTTAAAACGAAAACAATTAGTATCTTTGGTTTAAGGTATTCCTCATTTTGAGTATTCTATACCCTGGAACCTAGTGTACTATAACAAGAAATTACATTTTTGTAGGTAATCATAATATGGAGCTCTTTAAACAAGAGATAGGTAAAAAAAGACCTGGCAATACTGAAACACGAAGGGTTATTAGAGCCAAATATTCCATAATAAACAACAAAAAATTCTATTAATATTCTGTAAAAGCTTAAGTGAATTCATCCATTTTAAAACTCAGAGCTTTTCGGACTCTTTACACAGAAAGTTAGACTTTAACCTTGACAAAATACTTGGTATCTGAAGCTACAAGACGGAATACTGAAATGCTCATTTAAGTTCTTTTTGCGTACTGACTCTTTTAAGAACATAACATAAGAGAAAACTTAGTTGATAAAATTGCAGAGTGTAGAAAAACTCTTCCGGAGTTCCTGTTATCAAAGTGTAAACGTAGAAATCCGTGGAATCCTATAGAAAATTCGTATAAAGTCAGTCTCAGCAGAATAAGAAAACAAACTGAGGAGGCCCTGCTATCTTGCTGAATTCGTCTTGATGAAAGCACCTAGCTAGATTGTAAGTGAAATTTAGGCAGTTATGAAGAGATAAGGAACTGAGTGAGTTGCTTTTTTACTCTCTATTTAGATATTTCGATAGATCAATATTTTGTAAAACTAGACCTAGAATTTACACCCTTAGGTTCGTGTTTTTAATTTTGGAGTAAGAGGTACCTGTACAAATTGGATACTATTTAATCCCACACTTTCCGGGAAGATAAAAGGAGAGGCACAGTCTAGATTTAGAGTTTTATAACAATGAATGAGTACCCTTTCGTCTTGAAAGATAAAAGAAGATCGGGAATTCTTTGTTTGTCAATAAAAGTACAAAACAAAATATAGAGATTAGGAGCACTTAGTAGTTCCTGCGCTTTTTGTTTAGTAACATGCGCGCTATCTTAATGGAGAACTCTTTTGTAGACAGCACTAAAAGGGTAGGTTCTTCTAAGAGGTAAAACCAGATAAGAATAATAAGGAAAGTAGTTATGGACTTGACCTCTTACAATTACGACAAGAAAGAGTTTTTGCGCTGATATAAGTAAGAGGGTTATTTCATGGATCGAGTTTTGTAAGTGTCCTAGCCAAACGAGTCGAGGAATCCCTTAATTGCTAGTTATATTTCTAGTCTAGATACAGAATGAAAGAGGGAAGCAGGTTAAGCAAATTGAAATTATGATACTGAGATCTAAAATTCTATAGCTTCTTTTTTAGAAAAAGGATACCTGTTATAGTTAGTATAGCAACTCGTAGTGAAGTCAAACTTTTTTTTAATAATTATTAGAATTCTTGGAATAAGCCCCCTTACATGGGACACCCCGTAACTTTAATCCTTGCCCTTAAATATTTAGTATATCCTAGTAGTAACCCCTTTCTATCTTTCAATAAGCTCCATATCTTGTAAAAATTAAGAATAGTAAAACTTCATAAATAGGGAGAGGCCTCTGAAATCGATTTTCATTAGCAATCAAAGCTGGAAATACTAGTAAGGGCACCCCTATCTCTTGCTAAGGCTTAATTTCCCAGATCAACTTTAGTACCATTTACACAAGACACAAAAAAGGGGACTAATTCCTTTTTTTCACGTAACCCATATACTCGACGAGGAATAGCCGTTCAATCCAAGCTTCGAAGGCCGTTTACTTTTTAATAATTGAATTAAAAGAGGAATGTAGAGCATAAGACTCCTTAATAGGAAAGTTCAATATACTTGAATAGACAAAGAGAATAAACTTGAAATTTTAGTTATAAGAGCTTACTCTTTTAGTATCTTTTAGATAGGAAACTGGTTAGCTAACTAGACTCAGTTATATTCTCATTTAGTTGAAACTTTTCTAGATTTACCTATTTCTTCTGAATGTTGAGGTCAATGAAGAACTCCAAATTAGCTTTTTTTATAGACTTTCTTCCTTCCTCAGAAGCTGCTACTAGGCCTTTCCCTTGTCAAATCCTAAACTCAGTTCTATGATGAGTAAAAACCTGTAACGCAACAATTTCTATCCCGACTACTCTAGTATACAGGGACATAGGATTTAAGACTTTAGAACACTAAAAACATCCAGGGGATGAATACCTAGCCTGCCTTTAGTGGATCCGGATAAAAGTCTGTGAAAAGCCTATATTCCGCGTTATAAATAGACTCATTTCAAAGTACTTGTACTCTTACCTTTCGAAATTAGCTAAGATTGAACCCACGAAATGACTAACACACTTGAGCTTTCATCTGCCCTATTAAGTCTAAGTAATCAGGAACCCGCCATCCTCTAAACTAGGATACCTAATTGATACTGAGAGAGACTTAGCACTAATTATCCGAGTGATTCTAAAAGAGTTTTGCTTACTACTGTTAATTATACCTTTTTAATACAACTCCTTTCCTTGTATTACCTACCTTTATAAAAGAATTGAAGATTCCAGAGTGACCTACAATACTCGCTTAACCTTCTAAAATTCCCTGAGCATCATAGGATTCTAAATCTAAAGATAGGAACTGCTTTATTAAACCCCCGATATTTCCCTATATCCTTGTGAAATTTCTTTCTAAGAAAAGGACTCAGGACACAACAAATCCAGATTAATTAGAGCAATACTAAAACTGATTGTAAGGGCGCTAAAAACAAATCAGTATCCCCTGGCGTTTGTACATTCAAGGCCGGTTGAGTCAGTATTGACTCTGTTATTATTTGAATTCCTCTTTTTACTAGTTAGAGATTAGAAGCCTCTAGTTTAAGCTTCTTTGAAATCCCAAAGAAAATGAAGTGCTTCCTTGTTTACTAACTTCCTAATACCTAAAGTCCTATTATAGATAAACCCCTTATTGAAAGCCCATACTCGTCCTAAGGAATCCCTAGCTAAAGTAGAATTGATGGGAACTTAAAGAACAAAGAACTAGGAATGTGCTCTTTAATCAGAACCTGAATCAGGATAATGCGAACATCAGAATAAGGTATCAGAACTAGGAAACTCTCGACTAAGGTGAGGAAATGGGTCTTAGGCAAAGACAAGGGTATGAATCTGGACTAATGGTACCGGGACTTGGAAACTAGACACTAAAGCAACCCACTCAAATTAGAACTTCTATCCAGTATCTCTAAAGGGATAATGTTTACATCATAAACCAGAGACTCTAGCTAACTAAACCACTCAATTCATTCCTCACTGCAGAACTAACAGACTAAAGAAACCAGACAATTCTCTCTTTTTCTAAAGGATAAAGAAACAAGAACTTACACGAGTAGACTATAGACTCAGGACAAACTAGAAACCATCTATACTCTCTAATTGTTAACCTTTACCGCTAAAGAAAGAGATTGACTGATCTTGGTTCTGCAATTTCACGATTTCGAACCCAATGACCTATATATAATTCAATTCAGTTTGCTCTAACCAACTTACCGCACCAACCAATACTATAGAGAATATAAGGGTCTGATTCTATATAAAGAAATAAGCTATTCTTTAACAAAAGGTACTCCATGATCCAGAACAGGCTATAAAGAAAGAGTTGGTAGTTCGGGGCTCTATTATTTAGTATACATCAAGAAAGACACAAGGTTCTACTATTTATACGTTCTTTAGTAGGAGCTTTACTACTTAGTAGGATTATAATACTGAAAAATCCTTAATCTAAAAACTTAATTACACGAACGAAGAGTCTGTCCGATTGATTCATAGTAGCCAGATTGCTGGTCAGGAAACTTTACTCAAATATTTAGTATCTCATTTTTGGTATAAATTGAAGTCTTTTTTACTGATTTATAGTGAACTCCTTGAGACTTACTTATCTTACTCTCCCGTTTATGCTAACCGATTTACTTTCCTCCTCTACTCAAATCTGCTGAATTGAACTTCACACTTAAGAGAGTCTTGTAGCCGGGTCTAAGTATATATGTTTAGTCCTTGAGTCGGATGCTCTCAAGTAATAAAATACACAAAAGTTTAAGGGTTGCTTGCCAGTGTACTATATTAGTTCTATAAAAAGGGAATTTACACCGGATTCGTTTACTAAAATAGGAGCTTTCTTCCTTTAACTGTAAAAAGAGCCCTATTAAAAAAAAAGGTAGAAAACTTTGTTAGCCTTTGGTCGGACTGTATGAGCTCCTAGGTTATTACTTCTTGGTTGGGGCTTAGTATTGTCTAGAAAGA
>JAYMTE010000874.1:0-15342 GCA_036897545.1 Pelargonium fulgidum
AATTAACTCCGACTGTAAATCAGACCTTAAACCTCCAATAAAGATATCTATCACCATAGCCTCAGATAATCCCTCGCTCCTGTTCAGATATAGACAAAATTGTGAATAGAAGTCTGCAACAGAGCTACTACCTTGTTGGAGTTTGAATAAGTTCCTCCTTGGATTGTCAAATTCAGAGGGCCCGAATTGATCGATGAGTGCTTTTGAAAAACTCCGCTAATCATAGAAATGTCCCATCTTCCTCGAGCTTTGAAACCAATTGATTAGTGAACCCTCCATATTTGCCTCTGCTAGAATCAGCTTACTCCATTCATTTGTTCTGTAGATAGGAAAATATGCTTCAGATCTGGCAATCCACTCCAATAGTTCTTGACCTGTGAACTTCGGAAAGTAAACAGCATTCTTCTCATTCACACCTCCAAATCCTTGGGATGGATGTACCTCGCTCATCATCGAAGGTGGTGTCGACTCCTCGCCTTGAATTTCAGGTTGTTTCTGTTTTAAACTTACTGTCATCATAGCTAACATCTGATCCATCCTCTCTTTGAGTAGATTCAAATCCTCTTTGATCTCCTTCTGACCAGTCTCCAGAGCAACGATTCTTTCACCATGATTTTGTGTTCCAGCCATTGCAGGAGGACAATGAAAGCACCAAATGGAATGCACTAAATAACAGAGTAAGTAAAAACCACAAAACAGAGAGATTTCGGCCTCAGCTCGATTGAGCTTCCATGGCGATTCTATTACTTCAAGTAAATGATGCTAACCAGCGAACTGGAAATCAATTACAGGTAAGGAATTGAAGAACGAAAACTAGCAGAAAAACAGAGTCCAAAGATAGAAGAAGATAGCACACAACATTCAACAACAACCCTACTCTATCTTCATTTCATTATATAGTCCTTGAGCTGGTGAGGTGCATAACGGTTCCTGGTGCTGCGTCGTAACTGATCATGCTCGCCTGGACGTGGTGCCGGCGTGTGAAGTGGTCCTGCAGCTCGAGCTGGCATTGCTGCCATGCCCTTTTCTTCCTTGGTGTCCAAGACAGTAATATCCTCATAATCTTTTCCCCAAACGCTGTCGTCTCGTTCTTTCTTTTTCACTTGGCTTTCTACGCCGTCGTTTCGGACTTCTTCATTAACTGGACCCTCTGCGACGTCGTCCTGTGGGTCTCCTTCTTCCCTTTGTTTTCCAACGGCTATATTGACCTCTTCGTTCATTCCATTGTTCCACATTATAATGATTTCATTTCATCAATTTGTCATCTTAAAGAATTGAATGAGAACCAAAATTATGTTTAACCCGACATGAACGTTTTTAAGTTAATAAAAGTTCAATTTCCCGTGTTCCAAAATATAAGTATATATGTCTTATAGCATAGACTATGACCCAAATTGTCAGCTCTAGCTCTGTCTCCTCCTATAATTGATTTCAATTTGTTCAAGCTTGCATGTGTGAAGCTTATATTGGATAAACCTCAGCATTGTAAGCATGTAATCATAACTAAACCAGGTTCTGCTCCACAAATATCTGTAAATCCCTCAGAAACTCAGTAACATAGTGCAATAATCAGGTCGATTATGCAAGAATAACAACCAACGCATCCAAGACAACTATAGTTGTTACAGGGCCTTGTTATTATTTACAATAGTACATATGAACATTCTACTGTGTCCACAACCTTTTCAAATACCAGGTGATACACCTCAATGCATCTTTCACTGGGAGTCAAATGTTAATAGCTTTGATGGAAGCAAAATTGTGAGGAGGGTAGTATTATTGATTCATCTCCAACCTAAATTCTTCAAACACCCTCTCTCTTGCTAATACATTTGAAGAAATCATTGGTGACTTGGCAACAAACAGATCTAGGCAGATTCTGGGGAACTGGTGGGAGAAGCATCGGAGTCGCTGGTAGTAGCCAACAGATCTGTACTTGTCGTAGGACTGTAGGAGCAGGCAATTACTGAAGCACCGATTGCTATGGACAATCCTATACAACCCCATATCCATTTTTGCTGATTCCACTTTTCTCTATGCCTTCGAGCTGTCTCTGCAAAATTTAGATAGGAAATATAAGAATAGTCAACTCACAACTGGCAAACACACATGCAACTCCTTCAAATATGATTAGTTGATTACATAAAAAGTGAGGGTTGCTTGACAAACATATAGCTAAAATGAATAACACAATAACTACTCACTTACCATCAGATTCCTATGAACATCTAATTTGTTGCAATTCAAAGCAATAAGTTCATCAAAAATCTGTTAATCATTATCCCAATACACTTCACATAAATCAAATTATTTGATGTCATCCAGTGGCATGAATAAATGTCTAATCAGGTCTACTAATAATTCTCATTGAGCCAATATCTGAGACATATTGAGTATGGAAGTATGTTTTATACACAATTTACACAAACTACTAGCTTGGTAGAACCAACATGCAATTTTATTTGGCTACCAAAAACAGTGACATTTAAGAGCTTGCACATGTAATATCAGGAGAGGATACACAAGAATAACCAGAGATAGGAATATGACTCCATAGTAAGGAAATAACGTCAATACAAAATACACTATGTAGCAAGTGCAACGCAGAGATCAAAGCATACATGCCTATTTTTATTTTATAAACATCCAAGTCAGAAGGTTTTAGACGTCCTGCTCTTATAATGCTCACTCCTTAAGAACCTATGTGAATGAGAATATCTAATCCAATCATTATATACCAGTCTCAATTATTGTCCTAAGTAGAATAAAAATGTCAGTGCATAATCACAACTCAGTACTACCCTTCTGAGATCCTTCCTTTGTCAATGATACGTAAAGCTGTAAGAAACTTTGGAAAAAAAAAAAACATGAGCACATATAACATACCTGCAACTTCGAGATTCCTCTGGGACATTTCTTGATTAACAGTCTCATAATATTGCAATCTATCTCGCAGCCGAGAGATTTCCTGATCCTTGGATTCGATGATTGCTGCAGCAGCAAATTCAGCTTCACAACGGCCTTGAGCCATGCCTACTGCTTCAGAAACAAACCTTGTAACAACAAGTTCTTGGAGTAACTGTTCTATTGGATCAATCTCGTCCAAACTATTGCTAGCAGGCAAGGGTGTGGGGAATGTTAGCCCTGACTCTGCCAATTTTCTGCCAATCCTCTGCCATTGACTGCACATACGGTTAACAGCATCCTCAGCAGCTTTTCGCCTTTCTATTTCATCTAATAGAGCGAGCCTTGTGGTACGCAGTTCGGATTCAATGGTTGAGATATGAGATAAAGAAATATTTGAAACAGATCCATCTGAGAAGAACTCTGTATGCACCAATCATAAGGTAATCAGCATCCAACAGCGTATCAACATTGCAGTTTGAACAGAATAGTATCAACTCAAAATTGTTATAAGATGCTACCTAATTAAAGAATTCACACAGAAATGATTTGCTCAAGGAAACATAATCTACAAGAATTAAATTGCCCCCATATACAACAAAGAAAAAGTCACAGCGTAATGTTGAACTGGGGACATATTTCAATTGACTGAACTAGAATACTTGTACTTTGTATAAAAATCATTACAAAACAACTTTCTTACAATATACAACTGCTTGACATGGTTAACTAAAACTTGTAAGCTGTGAACCTTGGTATGACACAGTGAAAAGTAGGATACTTTTCAGACTATCCAGATGTCATTCATAATAGAACAGAATTATGCAATATGCAAATAAACTTGAATCCAAAAACGGAACCTTTTGAAGAGAATTATATAATGCTATTACGAATCTAATTCAACTATTTTACAGGTTCACATAACACAAGTCACAATCCAATATGACCCAAAAGAGGACTATAACAGCATGAATAAAAATGATGAAACACACCTAAGGTGCCTCATGCTCAAAACATCAGCAACAAAATGCTCATGGATATTGATTTTAACACCTCTACAAAGACTATTATTCGATAATATGAACTGCTAAGTTCAACAGGAAGATGAAACATACTGAAATATGGTAATAATTTATCAAATTATTTTGTGGAAAAATCTTATAGAGCTATAAAGGTCACATATCTTGGTCTACAGTGTAAAAAGCATCATTGCAGAAACCCTAATACAGAAATGAACAATTGATAAGGTAGCATCTATAAAATTAGGGCATATTCACCTTCATCAGCATCGAAGAACACAACGCTCCTAGGAGACATAACCGTCTGCTTAGTGAAATCAGAGGAGCTCGCCACACTCCTCGCCTCACAGGCCTCAGCAAAATCCTCATCAGAACCCTCTCCTTCTTCCTCAGCCTCTGGCAATTTCACATATAACACGCCCCCATCGGAGCAAGCCTCGCTGCTCCACTCCTCACGAGCATCATCGCCCCGATTCGGGGGAGAAGAAGACTGTTGGCTCGGTTCCGCAGCGAGGTCGCCTTGAATCTCGAATCCGTCAACGCGGTGGTTGACGGAGCCCTCCGGTACGGAGCTCTGAAGGTCGCGACGTTTCCGGTTGAAGACGTAAGGGGATGGTGACTGCGCGGCGGAAGCCTCCGGCGGGATCGGCTTCGGCTCCGGGGTCGTGTAGAGCGCCGGCGATGTTATGTAGATGTGGTTGGACAGCGGCGCCGGCGGGTTGCTGTTTTTGCTTTTGTTGTTGTTAAAAGCGGGTTCAGATTTGGAGTCGGTGGAGTGAGTTTGGTTGTTGTTGTTGTTGGTGGTGGTGGTGGTGGTGGTGGAAGAGGCGAATCTGGTGGGTTCGAGTAAGGTCTGAAGAGCGAAACTGGTGAAGCTAGACATGTTGGATGGTTATGGAAGATAAATAAGAGGCGTCTGAGTTAGGGTTTGTGATCGAAGTGAGAGAGAGTCAGGCATGGGTTGGGGTTAGAGAAGACTCCGCCGCCATGGTCATGGGAAGAGAAGCAGAGAAGCGGTCAGGATTTGAATAATGAAAATTGTGATTGAGAAATTACAAAGGAAAGGAGAGGGGAGGAGACACCACGTGTGTACATGTTCTGTATGCGTGTTTCTAGATTTGTCCACCAATTCAATTTTAAATTTTTAAGATGTGAGTCCAACAACTTTGGAGCTAAGCTTCTCATGGGCCCCTATTTTTAGCCCACACTTTCCTTTGGATGCTTCCTTCTTCTTCTAAGCTATCTTTTACGCAGAATTTTATTCATTAAAAACACTGTTATTTAATTTTTAAATCAAGATATCTATGTGAATTTGTGAAAAAAATTAATAGTCTGATTATGGTATAAAATAAAATAAAATAAAAATCGAGAAAACATTTGGTTACCCATCGAGAAATGCAAGTCCCGAAGTACTTCACGATGAGATTAGTCGTTTATCATTGTGATAAATGTAAAGTGAAAATGCATGAAGGATGCATATGAGGCATCTTAAGAGATTGTCAGGCTTGAACCTTTTTTCTTCATGACTTGATCAATTTCATTAGACACTCGCCATCTATTTTCACTGTTTAATTCTTTACCAACATGAGAAAACTATTGTTCAAGTTTCACTTTTTGATAACGTGATAGGACTACAAGTTCTGCCCTCCTTCAATAGGCTTTATTCTCATTTCTGTCTCATTTGAAAATTTATAATTTTGTCCTAAGACGAGTTTCTATCTTTCCGTTGTTAGGAAGTTCCTATAATAAGTTACATGCATCCATTCCTCTATCTAGTTGCTCCAAAACAAGCCAATGCAAAATTATGTAGTTCCATGAGATGACATAATACATGGACGAATCCTTTATTTACCACTCCTGTTTTGGATAAATTTGGCTAGTGACCCTTGCAAGTACATATGATATTCATCACTAAAAGACTGATCATTCAGTTGAAAATCCCAATCACTGCTCACAACTCCATGTTTGTTCAGCAAACTTGTTCCCTCACATATTGAATCTGCACTCTTTCTTGACAGACTTTGGTTCACATCACACATATTATGTTGCATCAACTGTGAAGAGTGGCTTAGCACTTGATTCAATGGTCTCTCTGCTCCGCGAAAGTTGTTCTTTCTTTCAGTTTGATACTGAGGAGTATGTTGCCTAGAATCATATGCCATGTCAATATGCATATCTCCTTCCAATATCTTCAGTACCTGCAAAGATCAGAGTTGATAACATTGAGCCACTGACACAGAAACTCATGATAATTTGGTGATCAAGAAACACTAGTACCTTTGAGATCCTGGGTCTTTTTTCTGGTTGAGGTGAGATACATAAACTGGCGGCGTACATCATGCATTCCACTTCCTTTCGTACATATCTACCCTTCAATCGCGGGTCTATTACCTCGTTGATTATCTTCCCCTCGAGAAGTGGAGAACCCTGACAGATGCATGATCAAGCACAAGGAGTCAAGGACTGAAATGGGAGCTTTTTGTGTGATTCACTTAACTGGACTTACCCATTCTGCTACAAATTGTTGTCCTGTGTTTCTTGAAAATTCAGTGGTTCTGAATCCACTCAAGAGCTCCAACAAAACTACTCCAAATGCATATACATCAGCTTTCTCTGTTATAAGACCGGTCTGCGCGTACTCAGGAGCTAGATACCTATGTATGCACATACAAGGAAATTACTAAAATGAGTGAATAAGATTTGTGAGTTGTGAATGATATCAGTATGTAAGCAAGAGTCCTAGAGCATAACATATATAGAGAAAAGAAGGAACTTTCACAAACAGTAGTCTCATTCGAAACAGAAATCAACAGCAGAATATGTAAACAATGTTGTGATATTGCTCATTTCATGGGAATGTATTGAATTCACTTCTGAGTTGAGATAATGATGGTACCCAAATGAACCAATTACACGCATCTCCTCAGCAAACTGTCCATCTGCTTGCCACCTAGCCAAACCAAAGTCTCCCACCTGTATTTAAGAAAGAGATTGATGATAATTTAGTAGGAAAAGATAGTTCCTTGTGCTAATAGATGATAGATTTGTATTTGAGGCTATAATTTGGTTTTTCTTCAGATTTCTTATACTACAGGCTGAGTGAAAATATAATATTCACTTGGACTGACCATGGGTTCAAAGTCATGGGTGAGGAGGATGTTGTTAGGCCTGAAATCCCGGTGTACAATGCAACCCACTCGACAATCCTCGTGCAGATATCTCAAACCTCTTGCAGCTCCTAGTGCGACTTTCATCCTGTTATACCAAGACATCACCACATTTGTCTCTGTGCCTGCCATTAAAGTTCTCATCAAACTAAGTTCAAGAATCTTTATCATGTCATTTTGCTCAAAGAAAAGATAGCTTACCATAGAGGTGTTTGTCCAAGGAACCGTTACAAACATATTCGTATACAAGTAGCCACTCATTTTCAATGCAGTAGCCAACCAACATCACCAGATTCCGGTGCTGTGCACAGCTCAGCACCTCAACCTCTGAGCAGAATTCTGAGGCCCCTTGTGCACTCAAAGTGTTTTGTTGCTTCACTGCAACAACCTGCCCATCGGGCAGGACTCCTTTGTACACAGGACCATATCCACCCTTTGCCAAGTAGTTTGTGGATGAGAATCCATCAGTTGCTCTCAACATCTCTTTGTAACTGAACTTCTTAGGTGCCTTGCTAAAAGTAGGGGTATTGTGCTTGCAGATGGAGCAAAGAGGTGGAGGTATTGGTGGATGTTTTGTGGAAAGAGACATGGCCCTCCGGATGCTTGAGGTCCGGTCAATAGTTTGAGAACATGCTTCAGTCTTATCACCAGGCAAGGAGCACCTTCTAATCATAACCGGTTTTGGCTGATTCGGGGTCCTAGGCTTTTGCCACGAGGGTTGAGAACCGGTTGATCTTCTAGCTGTGACTGCTGCTGTTTGTGCTTCTCCGATACTATCAGCGTAACCTTCATTCGTGTCTGTTTTCGTAGTTATCACCAAAGTTAAACAAAGACAATCCTAATATCATCATCTTTATATCAAAATTAACATAAAGAATAAGTTTTTACCACTATGAATCTTGAGAAGACCACTATAGCTTTTGATTTTCCATTCTGAGGGGCTGGATGAGGATTTTCGAGGCGGGTCTTTAATGTCAAAGCTTGAAGCCTTCCTCAGTGGCTGAAATCTATGTTTTGAAGGAGAGGGATTTGTCGATGCTTGACTGTTCACTCTCTGATGGAAACGATGTGAATCTTTATGAGACTGCTCTTTATGATCTATGCTCGACGTTGGGACTGAATTATCTGTATCTCCTCTTGGACTCTCTAATCCAAGACTGCTTCTCGGTGTCACAGTGTCCCAATCAAGATTGTTCGTGGGAAGCACGCCAAGCATATCAGCTACTGCCGGATTGAATTCTTGCTCAACAATACTAATTTTCTTTGCTCGGTTAACAGCTCTGAGAATTTTCGGGATGGAATGGTCTATTAGTACAATATTGCAATCAAGCTGTTTTAAGCAACAATCTGCTTCTTTCTTCAATCGCCTGTAGTTTCAAGATTTTAGTTTTGCATATAGTGTTAATCAATTATATTAATGTAGGTTCTTGTGAACATACCTATCTAAAATGACCCAATTTGCTTCAAGTTGTGCCGATTTTGCTGCAACAGCTCCCAGATGTGCATCAGCTACAACATTTACTTCAGCAAGCACCTGTTGCTAGTGCATTTACTGAAAAATCACAAACAGGCTTCACAAACTAAATGGTCAAACATGAAAATATAAGACAAAAGATACAAACCTGTACATGGTTGTTCTTCGAGGAGCGTAATTGTTGTTGCATCATATTTTCACATACAGTATTTATCCGGCGCAAAAGATCTTGTTCAATGAGGCTCATGCTCAGCCTATCAGATCCCTCCTTGTGTCCACTTCCAATACCCCATTTTCTCATCAAATCTATAATGATAATTCAGAAAGTTAATTTGTGACCAAAGAGACAAGAAGATGTGAAAAGTAAAAGAACCTACAAGAAAGGAAGTTGTGAGTTCCCGAATGATTAGCACGGGATGGGGAGCGTTTGCTCGAAGGAAGAAGAGCCAACAGGACTAGAGAATCCGTAGCTTTCACAATGTTACGTATCGCCCATTCAAGTGCATAGTCCGTGATCTCCTTGCTTGCATCAACTGCCACAACAATCACCTCCCCATCCATGTCCATTTCTGCATAATCTCGAGTACACTGTCTAAAAGTGTGCAAAATGTGTCTGCAAGTTGAGTTTCAGATGCACAACAGAAGGTTTCTTGGAATATGGATGTCAGGGACATGAATGAGAGTAGTGAGTGTTTGTTTTATGACTCTCTGGTTTTCTATTAATTGTGCAAGTGAATGGAACCAAGAGAAAAAACAGAGTTGGCATAGAATTATAGAAAATGACTGAGTCTTGGGGGGAAGCTTTGTGCTCCACTAGGCAGGATGGGGTGAAGAGAAGCTATGTGAAATGGCCTTTATTGTCTTTTAGCTTTTGGAGGGTTGTGCAAATTCTCCATCAACCCAAACCATTGAAACTCCCACTCCATAGTATTATATATTTTATTCTATATGTTTATATATTCAAATGCTGGGCCTTCTACTATATATGAATAATCTGAATATTTAATTTGGTTTTTGTCATGCACACTTTCATTTATCTGTAACAACATAATTTGGATGGGACTATAGACTATGCCCTTGCTTGGTTGTCTATTTCAAATGTTTATGGAGATAGTTAGAATAGAGTCAAATGTCTATAAAGAATAAATTATTGTTTGGTAAGCTTAAATTTGGAAAATGATTTAAAATGAAATTGATAAATTAAATTTTTTGGTAACACTGTCTGATAGTAGGTGTAAATATGAATTTACAGTCATTGTGTATATATATATATATATGAACAAAATATGTAATATTAACAAATTTATCTTTTATATGCAGATTCATATCAAATATGGGTCAACCAACAGCTGGTCTATCTAATCATATAAATAATCAACTTTTTAGAATATACAAACATTATGAATAAAATTAAAGTCAACCGATATCAGATCTACCAACAGTAGGTCGACCTAAATACAATATCGATCTACAATCTACAGTAAAAGTAAAAGCATGTATGACTAAACATGAGATCAAACCATATCTAGTATGGGTCAACATACAATGTTATTTCTTGTTTATTAGAACAAAAAAGCAAAACAAATTGAGATTTAGTATAAGTTTCACACAACAGCTCCTATGGCCAGCACAATTCAAGCGTCTGGTAGGAGGGATCAACTTCTTCAACAGCCAAACGTCAATGGGCTTATATGTTTATTAACATAAGAAGTATGTAAAACTCCCAAACAAGACCTAAAAATTGATCATTCAAAACAAGACCCTTATGGTAGAAAGGAAAACCATTTGTGTCCTCAAAATTTGGTATAAGCTTCAAGGAATGTTCTTCATTGCTATCTAGTGTTTATGTTCAGTAAGTCTCTATGTTAAGATTGGGGAGAGATAGTGCTACTTTTATCTCTGTAAAAAGTTATTGCTTCAAAAGATCAGGCAGATGCTATAAAGGTGTACCTAAAGAAACAATTGCAGGTGCTGAATAAGATAGCAAAGAAAAAGATACAGTAAGGTCTTGGACAGTATCTGAAGGCAGGGATTTGAACTGTATGATTGATTTACCATTGGGACTCTCATAGCATTATTGTGTTGTGATAGTTTTAGCTGCATTATCCTGTGCCCTACTTTCCACACAAAAAAGTTCCATGTCATGCACTATATATACCTTTACCAATTCTCAGCTTAAGACTACACAAAGGACAAGAAAAACATAAAGCCAGAAATTCTCTACAGTTGAGTTAGAAATCAATCATTTCTTACATCATGGTTACAGAAAGGTCAGATTAGCTCACATTTCTATCCCTTTACCTCAAAGTCGCTTGTGATCGATCAGCATGTCATGATCTTGTCGTAAAAATAATTAGTCGGTTCACGGGATAAACATGCTCAGTAAAATTATTTGCAAGAAAAGGAAGCGAAGGAAAGCATGTGTTTGTTGAGGATAACATCTGAGAGTGTTTCATTATACACTACAACTTTTCAATTTTGAAGAAACCTCAAGAAAATGTAAATTTCCTACCTAATGCAGTACTAGTTCAAGCCTCGTTCGAATCTAGCTAGCTAGATCGTGTCTGAATTCTAACAGTTAATCAGCTAATTTGAACTTACTATTTACTTTATAGAACTGACTTTCACCAAAATGTACAATCTTAATTGTATTCACTCTGATCAATGGATTCACAGTGGATACGTAGGTACACATAGCCTCAATGCTACACATGTTTCTCAGAATTTTTTGTTGTATATTTCTTGGAAGAACAGTAAAAAGAATCCGGTAATTAGCATACATAAAATTGTTGTAGAGGAAAAAATTTCTCACTCACGTTCTTCTCCGATTGTGGCTTTCTCCTTGGCTGAGCTTGCAAAGGGACATAATAGTTAACACCCTTCAAAGGACAAAAACCAGCTTCCGGTAAAAATCGCCGCAGGGAAGTTTACCATATATATGCTTTGGTGATCAAATGACTGTTTGATCAGAGTACTGTTTTATCCGGACTGAAAACTGCCATCATATTATGATTCTCTGTGTCTCGATTGGTTTGATCTTTTGCTTGTGCTGCCAGTACGCGAGCTCCTGCTGCTGATCCTTCCACTCATGACACTCTCATCATCAAATAATTCCGACTCACTGTCACTTGTGTCAATATCTATTTTGGTGCTATGGTACCTGCTGAAAGAACCATCACTAGAAGAACTTTCACTACGCCGTATAGTGCTACTCCTTTTCTTGTTTGACTTCCTCCTCACTCCAATGGAAAATGTAACTTGGCGTGCCTTATATTTGTTATTATCTGAACTCTCACTATCCGAACTCTGAGGAGCAGGATCTGCTGGTGGAGCTGGTTCAGGAACGGGCTGAGGGGTAGGGATAGGTTCCTTCACTGAAAGGAAACTTAAAGCTGTTACAACATCACTCATCAAGGGACGAGCTGTTGGTTCCTCTTGCAGGCACATAGCTGCTATAGCAACAGCTTGATTCAAGCTTCTCTCTGGGAATTTCCCCTCAAGAAGTGGATCTGCCATTTCCGGAAACTTCTTCGGATCCTTGAAAAATGATTGTGCCTGTTTAAAAACAATCATAACAACAAATTAAGTGATGAAGATAAATGAGAAACAATATATAGTAATCAACGAGGATGAATTGAAAGATGAATGAATAATATTCTATACCCAGGAAACAAGATTTTGTTCATTGATTGGTTTGGTTGTGTCAATGGCTCTTCTCCCAGTGAGAATCTCTAGCAAAACAACCCCGTAACTGAACACATCAGACTTCAAAGTGACCTGACCTGTACTTGTATACTCCGGAGCACTGTAACCATAGGTCCCCATTATCCTTGACGCTGCTGGCATATTGTTTCCCTGTGGTCCAAGGTTGGCCAGTCCAAAATCAGACAGTTTTGGGTTGAGATCGTTGTCTAGCAAGATGTTTGATGACTTCATATCACGATATATCACAGGTGGATTTGCCTTATCATGCAAGTACTCTAGACCTTGTGCAGCTCCATATGCTATTTTTATTCTGGTATACCAATCCAATGGAGTTTTGTCTTCTCCAACATCTGAAATCAACAATTGGGATGAATGATTATTATATCAATTACAAAGATCACTTCAACAGAAATACATTTGGCAATGTTAAGAAAAATGAAGTTGAGAATTATACCAAGTATGTACTCGTCAAGAGAACCCCCGGGCACGAATTCATACACCAAAAGCCTCTGATCTCCATCAGCACAATATCCAATAAGATCCACCAGATTTTCATGGTGTAGGAGACTCACCATCAACACCTCAACAAGGAACTCCTTTTGCTCTTGTTGCCCATTCCTGTCGAGCTGCTTGACAGCCACTACCTATTCATGGTTCAACGAAAGAAAAATCAAAGGCAAGTATTTTCATGTGATCAGCACATCTACAAGTACACACATTATTAATTGCGACTGACCCAAGAACAAATACCTGGCCATTTTTGAGGTTACCCTTGAACACCCTTCCAAATCCACCTTCACCCAGTAAATACTGGTGACGGAAGTTCTTCGTCGCAGAGGCTAGCTCCCGGAAAGTGAAGTGCTTTGCATTAATCTCCCCAGTGTCAACTTTGTCAGTTTCGATATTTTTACTACTCGCATCTCCTGCTGCCTTTTTGGGTTTCTCAATAGCATCTGCACAAGAATAGCACACTTCTCACTCTGAAAAAAGGAATACCAACAAATATCCTTCACTAGAACAAAACATATGCAAGAAAATGTTTTGATAATTAATATTCATGTAAATTTAACGAATTCACCTGCAAGATTCAGAACATGATAAAAAACAATCCCTAATTTTGGTGCCTACAAACAGTGAAATTGACAATGATGATTGATGATATGAACAAACATGAAAAAAGCAAAAAAAAAGTTACCATGTTTTGGCTTAAGGCTAAGGCTAGGGCTACTGCTAGGGTTAGGCTCCTCCACTTGTTGTGTAGGCAGAGAATTGGGGTCCTTGGTGCTGTTTGTTCTCTTGTTACGGAAACAGGAGAAGCAGAAAGCGCAGGAGGTCAATTTGTCCATCGGAGACGGTGAGGAGGGGAGGCGTAGGGTTCCCCAACCCCAGGAAATCGACGGAAGGACCTCAGCAAGCGCAGGAGCTGATCGGAATCGAAGAAAAAGATTGAAAATTAATCAAACAAAAGCATAAACATTCATGTGTTGTTTCTCAAATCAATGACAAAAATGTTAGATTTTCCTTATAATTCTCCGACTCCCTCTCTCCCCTAGAATTTGGGATTGGGATTCAATTATTATCAGCGACCCACTGTTTCTAATTTCTGTTAATGGTTGCTAACCGTTAAACGGAAACAACAATTTCTGTTGATAATTCATATTGTCTTGTGCCTTGCCCCCCAATTTTCACGCTTTTTCAAACTGACTCAACTTTTGAAAATTTGTAGCCCTTTTCAAATGAAAATCCTTGTAAATATTTGCTCCACGTGTATTTTGTGCGCCAATTTTAATATTTTTAATTAATATATCTTGTAAATATGAGAGTATTATTAAGGGAAAATTACAGATAGCGTTCTTGAACTAACCACCTTTTGTAATTTACTATCCTAAAGTTTGAGTCGTTACTTTGAGCTACCCTGAACTATGCACCGTTTGACTCCGTCCAATATCCCGTCAAATAATGCTAAAAAGACCAAAATACCCCCATTCCACTCGACCATTGCCCCAACATTTGCCCGATCGGTCACGATTATTGGATTAAATAATTAAATAAGAGTTGAAACACACATGTTTCATACATGCACTTTTGTAAAATGTACAAATAGACCCATTTTAGTATACTTTGTACAAATCAATATGTGAATTACTAATTTTAAACAAATAAATCGACACATTAATAACGTTTATATTCACCATTAGTTTACTCTGATGTGGCGTGAAGTGAAAAAGAAAACTTATTTAAAAAATAAAATAAATAACGACTCAGCTGATAATGGAAAACTAATTACGTACAAAAATTAAAAGTCACATGATAGTGTGAGTGTGTCACTGCGTGAGTTTTTGTTGCCCATATGAAACCTTAACTTTTCATAGGCACCACCACCATGATTGTCCTCTTCTTCTTTTCATATTATTTGGTTCATCTTCTCTTTATCATAAATGATATGCCAATTTCATCATCTTTTGAACGTGATTTTAATACTCCTCGATCTTCTCCAGTTGATTCTCTTCGTCGTCGTTCTCTTCCGATTCGATTTTATTGGAAAAAATATATATTTTACAAATTACTAAATAATCTCAATGGTCCATTTCTCCATTAATGAAATAGAAAGTTCAATTGCAAATAGACTATTCCCTTGCTAGTTTCACGGAATAAAAACAATCCAACAATAAAATATTATAAATGAAAAAATATCAAGTCATGTTAAATTACCTGAATTGTGTTTATTGTTATTTTTCTCTGGCATTTACAAATTTAAAATTGTGTTTAGTGTGATTCTTTCACTTACATTTAAAAAGCATATGATTTGATTTATAAATTTTATTGTGTTTGCATAATGGCTTTAGATTTTGGCTTCGGGTTGATCCGCATATATGATTGTATAATGATGTTGCAATAGAGAACACACTTTGAAAGGTTGAGATCAACAAAGACACAAAAATGATGGTCACGTTTGCAGTCAAAGATGAATTAAGTATTGAGTGACAGTCACTAACAATGGAGGTAATGTTGACAAAGATGGAGCCAAAAGTTGTGTATGTGACTGATTCGAATTCATGGTCAATGTGCGTGT
>JAYMTE010000875.1:0-15325 GCA_036897545.1 Pelargonium fulgidum
GGTTTTATCGACGAAGAAAGACGATGGTAGAAGCAATATATATATATATATATATATACACACGCAACTCGCAAGGAAGAGAAATGGGGAGAAGTGATATGGTATCGTGACGACCCGGTGACATAAGTCTGTCACGGTCAGACACTGCCCATTTTATTTGGCTTTTTTCACTGCTGACCAGGCTGCTCTGACATGGGTTGCTAAAGTTATTTTGTTTTATAGGAAAAATAGGAGAGATGATTTGATGCATGTAATTTGCATGTACTTCACAATTCACATGGATTTTATGACATGCTAATGGTGTTCTATAGAGGCTTGGATCGCCTTGAAAAAAGGGCATGAGCCTCATCAGCTTTCACTTGGAAAAACAAATACTATTTCTTTCATTTTAAATTAAATTTTCTATTTTGTAGTGTGTTACAACACGTGCAAATAGAAGAGTAAATATACAACACTGACTAACTTAACCTTAATTTGATATTGTCACGTGCAAAATAACTATCTCCTAAACATATTGACCAAAACATTCTCACTGAGTTTCAGCATAGGCTCTTTCAAGTGTGCCAAAGCAAGTTATGTGACGTTGAAGATGTCGATAAGCTTGATCATCAACAGTCTTTTGAGGATGGTAGTGCCAGTTATATACATATACATGTAACCTTCTTCGAATCAACATGCAACTACAAGTTCTGGTTCTGGTTCCGGTTGTTCAGATTGCATGTTTACAGAATCGTCATCGAGCATAGGACTCTTTTGGAACTCATTTCTCAGCTGACCACATGCTGCACTTGCATCCAGTCCCCTTGTTTGTCGAACACTAGAGGTTACACTGCGGGACTCTAGAGTAGCTGAAAATGCTTCCACCTGTCCGATAATAATACATATCAAAAGAACAATATTGAATCATGAGACGAGGATATTAGGGTTCAAAGATTAGGGATGCTTAAAAGATGGTTGTGAACATACTGCTTTTCTGTACGGACGCTGAAACTCAGAACCTTCTACCGGATTGTAAGGGATAAGATTGACATGATAATTATGACCCCACTGTTTAAGTAGCTCTGCAAGTTCAACTGCATGCTCTACTGAGTCATTGACTCCGGCTGCCCAAAATGAGGACAATTATTAGTATAGAATATATACTTCTCGTGCTATTAACTTTCAACAATATGGAGAAGGAGTTGAGAACATATCGAATATAACTAATAAACAGTCAAATGAGCTTTTGGTACCTAGTAGTGCATACTCAAATGTTACACGTCGACTGGTTTGGAGGAAGTAATCCCTGCAATCCTGCATAATTGCCTCCAGAGGGTAGATTTTTGCACTTGGCACAATTGATTTCCTCAGTTTCTGGTTCGGCGCGTGTAGGCTAGCAAAAGCAACATAAAAAAAAAAATCAGGAAAAATGTAAAGGTTTTGACAAACTGGATCGACACAAAATCAGAGAAAATAATGTTCTGCATATGATAAAGATAATTACATAGGTAAGTAAAAGTCATCAATAAGTTCCAGAAATTATGAGGGAATCACATGTAGATAAAAGAGTTTAAATCCTAACTAAAATCAATGAACTCAAAAGTTTGGTTGACGGGTACGAGGATAAACTATGAAGACCTGTAAAATGACAACTCTGAACACCCTAATCCAGATTTAGTAGGTGCAACCATGCAAGAGCAATTTTCCAAACTCGTGAATTGAACACTCGTCATCAAAGGAGATAAAGGCTTAAAGGATACAATGAAAGATCAAATTTTGGCATTTAAAATTACGAAAAGAATTACGAACACCCAAAGTTTTTTCACTATAGCAAAATCTCAGGTGGTTTTGGTACATCTCCTTACCATCTGCCCCCAACAAATACTTCATCATTATGGAAAAAGTCACACAAGGTCACATAGCATTAAAACATGCTTTCAAATAGGGCATAAGGGGTATCAATCAATTACTAATTTTGAGGCCAATTATTGATCAAATACTTTGTTGTCAATCAAATACAAGACAGCCATAACCATTTAAACGATCTTTGAAACAAACTATTTGCTATTGAATACAACCTACCTGACAGCCAATGTGGACTGAAGTTTGTGAGAAGCCAGCTTTTTAATTGTATTTGGAACTCCCACTGTTGAAATTGTGATCATTCTCTGTCCAATTTGCACATCCTTAAGACAAAAGAGTCACAACAATTGAGCTTTAGAGTTAAAACCTACATCCTCAATCCAGACACTATAAGTTCGCATGGTTATGGTTATTGGTTTCAAATAAATAATTTTAGTTTGTTGAGCAAAACAGTTAAAATTGAGCATACAGAATCTTTATAAGTCAAAAGAAAGATGGAAGATCTACATGGTTTTAAACTTCAAAGAGCATTATTTACTTACTTCTACATAACCCTCTCGGAAAAGAAATCATATAAAAATAAAACAAAATAAACCAAGCAGGTGCATGAAAAAAGAATTTTACCTTATTCAGGCATCTGTGTGCTTCAAGAACAGATTCGAGGTTCAACATTGGCTCACCCATTCCCATAAACACAACATTCGACACCCTATGTTTGAATATCTCCTCGATTGCTAACACCTGTGCATCCAAGTGAAAATCACAATATGATATGCTGAAAAACTCTTAACATATTTCAGCCATCTAGAAACTCATTATGAAAAAAAATATGGATACTATAGAAAGTAAGAAAAAAAAATATGGATACTATAGAAAGTAAGAAGACCTAAAGCATTAGTAACCCATAAATAATTATCAGAAACCAAAAACCCATCACAATTTCTGTTTCACACAATGACAATAGTAACAGGCCTCGTATTGTGAGAAGGGACTAATACCCAAAAATCCATCTCAAAGTCTCAACACCCAACTGGTTTTCTTCAACTATACTCTATCCTAAACTTTGACATCCAACACAATGACGACAAAGTCAAACCTGTTCAACAATTTCATGGCTCCGAAGGTTCCTTGAGAAACCCCCCTTCCCAGTGGCGCAGAATGAGCAGCGCAATGGGCAGCCAACCTGAATATTCAAAAAGAAGAAGAAATTTAGAAAAGATATTATTAATCATACCAGGAAAGTAATATAAGACAAACTAAGGCCTGATTTCAAGGTAATAAAATAACCTGCGACGAGACACATGCAGTTAGGCGAACTGAACCTGTTTTCTTATCTTCAACCGGTATGCCAACAGTTTCAACTAATCTGTTATCCTCTAATTTAAGCAGTATCTGCAATAAGAGTGAAGGGAATATATATAACCGCAAATCATACAGACATACCATCTCCCAAAGATGAACAAAAATAGACGATGACAATGAAACCTGATCAAAAACAGCATTTCAATAGCACTGCCTGCACAGTCATATCAAATTAACACCATTCATATATTTGGTCCACTACCACTATCAACATCCCATCATTTCACTAAATCCTCCATTCAAGACTACAACCCATATTTGGATAAGCTTAGCTCATAGCAATTCGGCATTCAAAAGTCCCCCCCAAGGCCCCAAAGTTTAAGATATCATTACAAATACACACACAATACAAATGATCTTTATCCATTTACCTTCACAGTGCCATCAGCTGCAGTGACAGTGCGAAAAATAGGTGACCGCCCAACATTCCATCCAGCTTCCTGAAGCTCATTCCTGAATGCAAGAGGCACTTTTTTCACAACATCAAAAGCAAAAAGATTAAAAACATAATTTCCAGAATAATAATTGAATATATATATATATATAAATTAAACAAACTGATTGTGTGAGTTGTGACACTCACCTTGACTCAAATCCTGAATATCCTTAACTTTCCTCTTATATATAAGATTATGCAATTGCTTCCCTCTATAGCCTTGCTGCACAAGTTCCCAATCAACAAAACACGAGCTCAATTACCAATTTGGTAAAAGTAAAAATCAAGACTTGGAAGGATTTGATTACCTCTCGGACCCTAAAAAATAAAAATTTACAGCTTCACAGAAAAAGGGTCTTCTGTAAATCTGGTTTATGTACCTGACCGAAGGCGACGGCGAGCTCCTGGAGCTCTTGCTCGGACTTGCCGAGGAGCACCAGCGAGTCCGGAATGGAGACGCGTTTAGAAGTGGCGACAGAGAGGTTGCGCGACGGAGCAGAGACGGAGCAACACCACACCGCACGCGAGGGTGGAGCGGAGCAAGCTTGATGAAGCAGCACCATTGATATGGATTTTATCACTCTCTATGAGCTCCAAAATAAAGCAAAACTGTAGATGTAAAATCTAGAGATGGTGGCCGTGGATAAATCCTAAAACCTCAGCTTAAGGTGAAAAGACCAATGTGACCCTAGATATTTGCAGTTTGCTACTTCCATTTTCACTCAGCCTTGGACAATTCTAGCATAACTAACTACCTTATTTTAGGACAAAAATGACGGTGAAACTTGACGCTTAATTTGAAACGTAAAGAGTATTAATTTCGTCCTAAAATGACGGTGACACGTGACATTTAATTTGAAACGTAAAGAGCATTCACTTCATCCTAAAATGACTGTCTTTGTTTTAATTTTGAAACAATTAAGGAAAAAGTGGTTAATATTGTTTGATTACTTTTGAATTATATAAGCACGTGTTGTAAGAGCAACTCCAAGGGAAAAGGAAATGGCATAGGGCCTTAAGCCATACCTACAATGGAGGAACTAACGAGTAAGGGTTAGTCACTTATATTAGGACCGGTTTCTTATTTTTTTTTTTATTATTTACACTCATAATGATAAGTGTTGGTAGTACGGTTTTTTGTTTTTTTTTTTTTTTTTAATCTACGCTCATAGTGATAAGTGTTGTGACATCTATAAAATTTATTATCTTATTGTATATGTGAGTCTCATTAGGGTTAAATTTCTTTTCTCAATACCTTATGCTTATGTAACAACAAAAAATGCAATTATTTGACATTGAGAGACACAAATTGAGTTTTTCTAATACAAATGTTCTAATCAACTTAAAGAATATTGACTAACTTATTGTAAAGTTTTAATCGGTAATTCAAGCTATAACGAACTTCTTAACAAATGATACTTAATTTGTAACAAAAATGCAAAACACGACACTTATTTTTAGACAGTACGAGTTCTACGTAATGATTAGATGTTCTTGTTTGAAGCTTATTGATATAGTGTGCTTTTGTTGAAGACCAAGTCACATTCAATGCTCTAACTATATATAATGCAGTACATGAGATACCAGAAACAGAGAAGCTGCTATAGAGAGTGACCGCTATATAGTGTCAAGAATCAAAGAACTAAATATTCATGAATTTAAGCAACAAGAAGAGCTATAAACCTCAAGCATGGCATTTATGCAAAACAAGAACTGTACAATAATCAACACTTTTCAGTACATTACTGAGTTACACATGTTATGTATGCCCTTCCCTAAGATCATCTGTGTTTGTGAGCTTCAACAACAAAAATCAACAGCAATACGCGAAACAAATAGTTCTCTTTCACGTGGGATGAGGAGAAGCCGATGGCCTGGGATAAAAATTGTCGCTTCTCCTGCGAAGCCTGGACCCGTTTCTTGATTGGCGTTGGGGATATTGGTGTGGCTCATTCTCGGGAGCCCCCGAGTCCTGGAGTTGCTCAAGCTCTTTGATCACTTCTTCCATTCGAGGCCTCAACCTCGGTTCTTTTGACAGGCATTGGGTTGCAATGTTGCCTACTTTTAGAGCTCCAGACAATGAGTATTGACCTTGAATACGAGCATCCATAACCTGGAAAATCTTGCGCTTGCTGGTGAGGAAAGGCTTGGCCCATTCAACCAAATTGTGTTCTCCAGATGGCCTGTTCTTGTCCAGTGCTCGTCTTCCAGATAGCATTTCAAGAAGCACAACCCCGAAACTATATACATCACTTTTGGTGGTTAAATGACCTTCACAAGAAAAAGTGTTTCAATGGAGCCTAGCAAGGATGGCCATTTTGGATAATAGATACGAGAACATTCCGAAACAATATCATACCTGTAGCCATGTACTCGGGAGCTGCATACCCATAAGTGCCCATGATCCTCGTGGAGACGTGGCTTTTATCGCCTGTTGGCCCGTCTTTGGCCAACCCAAAATCAGAGAGTTTGGCATTATACTTCTGTAATCATGAAAACGAGAATGTGAATGCAATTCTTCTAGCTGTGCTCGAAATTCAGCAACTGGTCAAACAAATTTGACATACCGAATCAAGCAGGATATTCGAAGTCTTGAAGTCACGGTATATCACTTTTGCTTCCGGACCATGGAGAAACGCTAAACCCTTAGCAGCACCAAGAGCAACTTTCATGCGCAGGTTCCATGAAAGTGGTTGGAAATTAGAACCTCCTATTCCAACAACAATGAAATGCATAAATTAGCAAGTTGGTAACTTTTGCGCTTTAAAAACGAGAAGAGTGAAAAGATTACGGTAACTCACGCCTGAACAGATGATTCTCCAAGCTGCCCCGGGGCATGAATTCATATACCAGAAGCCGATGTTCATCCTCTAAGCAATAACCAATCAGTTTCACAAGATTCGAATGATACAGCTGCCCCAGGTAATTGATTTCAGCCTGCAGTCCAAAAGGCATGAGTCTATCATATAATCTACAATTAGTTACACTGAAAATTATC
The DNA here is from genome assembly GCA_036897545.1 of Pelargonium fulgidum. Lineage (NCBI taxonomy): Eukaryota > Viridiplantae > Streptophyta > Magnoliopsida > Geraniales > Geraniaceae > Pelargonium > Pelargonium fulgidum. Next base: position 6,639 of record JAYMTE010000875.1, read on the forward strand.
AATTTGTGATGAGTAAACAAACTGAGCCGAGTTCTGCAGAAACCAAGAGCACAGAGGCTTTATCTTCAAACACAGTTCGGTGAAACTTAGTGATTCGAATCAATTAAAAAGCTGAGCACAATCCTTCAAAAAATGAAGCTAAGTTACGATAAAGACACAGTACTTACCAGCCATTCCTTGTGCCCCTGAAACCCTTCCTGATTGAGTCTCTTGACAGCAATAATCATGCCAGTCCCGGGTTTGGCAGCTGTGAGTGAATTCTCATCAATCCCCCCCTTAAACACACAGCCAAAACCACCCTCGCCCAGCATAGTATCAGGACGGAAATTCCTAGTGGCTGTTCTCAGTTCGTTAAAGGCAAAGCTCTTCAAGTTAGAAGACTGCAAGATTTCACCCTCTGTCCGAGGGGTTGGTGGCATCGAGATTGATCTGCTTGAACCACTCAAATCGCTCCCATCTTTGCTATATTTGGAACGAGACCCTACACGCATTAGCCAAACCCAGATCACATATCTAGCTTCTACATATCAAACCCAAATATCTAAACTAGTAAACACCATCACAAGTACTATCAACTCACCTTATATTTCATTGCTAGAGACAGTTAGGGAAAGGAAAAAACAAAGTTGCTATCTTCATTATATTCTAGTTATGGATCAATTGACACTTGTGGATTCTGATAGATTCTTTCTGCAATCACAACCTTAAAGTTCCAATCTTTAATATTTCCTCCACAATTCCAGAAAATAACCACAACCCAAGATTCTGATAACTAAAATTTCATTATGGGTCCATCAAAACAAACCCAAATAACATCATATCCTATTCCACCACATAAACTCACTATTTATTCAAAAAAATCACACACAAACATAGAAACTACATAGTGATCATGTATTGTATGTACCTTGGTGAAGAGGGCTCTCGGCTTTGATGCGAGAACTCAAGCAAGACCCCATGAACCCAGAGCTGCAACTTTCTTATCCAGTAGAGTTGGAGACAGACACAAGCTCTATCTAAAAGGTGCAGGTAATGAAACCCATAAACTTTGAGAGCTCAAGTTGATTCAAAACAGAGCAAGTCCGTGAAGAGAAAGACCGCAAGTGTGAAATGGTAGGCTTTTCGTCCTCTAAAGTTAGCTGTCACCCATAAAAGTGAATAAAAATCTTATATTTAGACCGATGAAAATCCAAGAAAAGTATATAAAGTAGTATTTGCTGTTTTGTATGGGTTCTGTGAAAGTGGTTTAAGGACCTGGACTTTTAGGGAAGGAGAAGACTGAAAGGGTTGACTTTTGCTTCTTCATTTGTTTTCTGTTATATATTAATTTGTATTTTATTATTTATTGCTTCATCTGGAAAACTGAAGTCTAGACGGAGAGGGATAGGTTGGTAGATGCCACTACCATAAAGAGAAGTGAATGATTACTCAAAACTTACCATAAATTATGTTTTGTGTATTTACATAATTAATTTCAACTCTACTAGACTATAATTCAGTATTAACTTGTCTTTAATTCCAGCTAATTAATTATTGGTATGAGCTCAAGTGGGCTTCTTAATTGGACCCAAATCTACCACCTAACAATATGATAATATTAGATTTGGAGAGATCATAGCCTACCTTAAGACTTTTGGGGTATTTTTTTCATTTTCTTTTTTGGGTTTTCAATATTAACCTTTGGGGTATTAATTTAATTTCAAAATTGCAACTATTTGACATATTTATTGTCAGTGTCACTTCAATTAATTAATGTCAAATTTCTAAGTACATCACATGGTTGATCAACTTGTAGCTTATAAAATGATCATTTGGTATTATAAGCAACAAGTGAAATCTGAATTTTATTTTCTTAGTTTCTGTTGGAGGATATTTACAAATGATCTTTTTAGCATTATTCATTTTTATCAAGTTGTCACGGTATACAAATAAATATTAAATTATGGACCAATTAACATAAAGATGGCCATTTTGTATCTTGCATGAAATGGACTCAACTCTTGTATGAGTGTTATACTTTTAGAGTATCTAGAGCGGCGGTGATTGCTTTAGTTTGTGGCGGTTTTTTTTCCGGCAAGTGGTGATTAAGGCGTTGGCTACGGAAGGTGAGACTGCGATTATGGCAGAATTCAGTTCAGGGAGAGTTCGAGGTGGCTCTCGTGATAGGACCAGTCACGGGTAAGCCGAAACCGATGGGATCTGGTTCGGCAAGCAGTGCTGGTGGGCTGGGTGAACTTGGTAACAACTCGTATAGTGCCCCTAGCAGTGATGGACGGCTTCCGTGGTAGAATCAAGTTGCGGGGTTGTTTCGAGTTTTACGGTCTGATCCAAAATGGAGAGGAGAATTGGAGTATTGTGGGTGTGCAGTTCAGGGGGAGGGTTCGCCCAGTGCCCCTGATCTGTTTTTTTTTTGTAGTACCTAAATATAATGAGTACGATTTTGGTGATAAATATGAGTTTTATTTACTGTTCTTTTATGCTTAGTAGTTTTGGTTTCTTTTTCATTTTAGTTTGGTTTACTTTCAATACGTTGGATCCAGTAAATAAATGAAACTTCTCCTGCTTTTATAAAAAAATCATAAACATGGCCAGGACAGAGTCCACAAATCCTTTAATCCCTTTCAAAAAAATTCTTACTTACGTTTATTTAATTTTGTTTGGGTTTTGACTCCCAAGCTTCTCTAGTTATTTTATTTTTCAAATCCAAAAGGAAACACCAGCCTGCAAAGTTTCAACATCACCCAAATTGGGGTCAGTATAGTTAAAAAGTGAGTTAGGCTCTTCCATCACAAAACAAAACACACATTTTAATATTTTATCCCAAATGGAATGTCTCAATTGGTCAGAAATCTCCAACAGATGAAAAAGCTACAAGCATTTTCTAAACTGTGATTTAATAATTAAAGTAGAAAAAGATTGCCAACCAAAGTAAATAGTCAACCACATCATTGCGTCATACAATGAAATCAAAACTAAAATATACGCTCATGCGGGCACAGAAAGTAAAATATTAGGTTGATACATCAGTCTAACTTGATGTGCTGACCTCGGTACAAAAGCGTAATTTTATTCTCCGAAAAAAAAACAACTACTGGAGATATATTCCGCAGGAAAAAATCTTCCGTGTCCCACCTAAGGATGACTTATCCGATGCTTAAGCCTTCTTCACCTCAGCAGCCTTGATGATGTCAATGAACTCCGGCTGAAAAAATAGAAGCACCGAATATTACAACCACAAACCCGGAACTAACTTTCCTTTGTATATACAAAATGCATAGATTGAATGAGGAAAATTGTTACCTTTAGAGAGGCTCCGCCAACCAAAAATCCATCAATATCAGGCTGTCCTGCCAATTCCTTGCAGTTCCCTCCATTCACAGAACCTGCAACAGCCAATTAAGAAGGGCAGTCAGGTCTTTTGTTCCTGATAATGGTGATTTTAAGTTACAAACTATCTTGCCGAAGCACCAAATATTAAGCAAGGTTTACCCAAGGTGAGATCATATAAGTTGAGATGAGTTCAAGAAGTTTCTATGAGATGAAGACTGTAGAATTATAATTACTTTCTCTAAGCATTATAGTTGTACACAAGCCAGTTCGAAGTTCTCCCTCCGTCTCAAAATGAGTGTCCACTTTCCATTTTTTGTTTGTTAGTTTAAAATTACCAACAGTATCCCTAAGATAAGGTAATTATAATGCCTTGAATTTGTTGTTACAACACTAACACATAGGGGTATCACGGGGAAAATCCAATCCCAAGTTACCCAAAACTTATATAAAAAAAAAAGGGAAGGTGGACACTCATTTTGCAACATAGAGTAAGTTTCATCTTTTGGGACTTAAAGCGCACAGATTTTCTGAGACTCGAGAATAAGTAAAAAATCACAAACGAACTACCACTGCTGATGGGGTCATCCCATTAGATGATGCAATAGGGTTAAGAACTTCCTTCTTCACAATGTTTTAAAAAGAATGTGAATCAAGAATTCAAGTCTAAATAGGAAGTAGGAACATCTCAAAAGCCAATGAGAAAGATCAAGACATGAGTAGACACTCAAATTCATGAATGGAGAGATACCTCCATAGATAATCCGGGTCTTTGCTGCAACTTCTGGGCTGGTGTTGGCCTGAAGCCATTTCCTTAATTCACAATGTACCTGTTAGATAGCCAAATACTCAATGTTAACACATGTTGATAAGATTGATATAAATTAACACAGCAACATAACCATTGAATATACAAGCAAAATATGACTTAATCGAGATGTTGCAGATGCAAGTCTAAAATATTCGGAATTGCCTTCCGCTCTAAGCACATAAAATCATTACTCGATTAAGAAGATATAAATACAATGTTCATGACACAAAATTAATATTTTCAGTAACTCTTTTATGCCCTAGAGAAATAATACTAAAAAAATACAGTACAGATATAGCAAGTGACTTGGTAATAAGAATACTCTTATCAAAAGCCATATCATCAATATTATACATAGAGCTGAAGTTAACAAGAGAAAAAAAAAAGTTGCTGATTTCAAAATGGCGTAAGTTCAGTAAGATAGTGTGAGGAACAACTTACTTCCTGTGCCTGAGCAGGAGATGCAACTTTCCCTGTTCCAATAGCCCACACAGGCTCATAGGCCAATACAATATTATCCCAGTTTGACACTTTGGCTGCAATAAACAGACAAATAAAACAAAATCTTTACAACTTGAAAACAGAATTTGCTGCAATGTTTCCCCACACAGTGTAATTTTCATTAAGTTAGCACATACGATATGGAATAAACAGCTAAAGAGAACATGCATTAACATAGATAGATTCTTTTTTCAATAACTAAACAAGGGACAGGAAAACAAATACATAGTGTATCATGCAGTCAAATGTACAATGGTTTTTTATCAACAAATGTACTTATACAAAAGAAGAAGAAAAAATTATATATACAAGCTAAGTCAGTGCTAAAGTATGCTATTAGGGCACAAGAAATTTCCTTGAAAAGGCTTTAAAAGGACAAATGAGGAATGAATGTTAAGTAAAAGTTTATCAATAAAGTGGAAATCAGATTATGGTTGGGTGGGTGGGGGTGGGGGATAATCTTGTTGATTGAGCAAATATCATGTCAGCTTGTAGGCTGATGAAACTGATTGGTGCATATCGATATACTTAACTAACACATCCCAGCCATGGGCTAGAAAGAGTCTTACTAGAATATGTGTGTACAGTTTTATTTATATACACACAGAATGTACTATGATTAAGATAGAATTTCTACCTGCAATTGCCATGGTTTGTGCTGTAACAACAGACATGGTAGATCCAGATTCACGCTGCTCAAGAGTCTCTCCAATACAAGCTATCACCTTCAGACCTTGAGATAGTGCATATGCAACCTTGTCCCCAACAAACTGGAACAAATGAACAAGAAGGATATTAGCTCATGGTAAGTGATGAACAAATAAGAAAAATGTGAGCACTTCTGAATTTTCGGTTTGTAGATTAATCAGCATTGCTGAAATCATTAAGCCATTGCTCACCTCATCTGTTTCATTTAAGATCGCCCTCCTTTCAGAATGGCCAAGAATGACCCAAGGAATGTCCAAGTTTTTAAGCATCTCTGCACTGCAAGAACAATATACAATGCAACTTCAGATTCTGGCAAAACAGGTAAGGAACATACTCCAGAACCTAAATGCTGATGACACTACCTCAACGACAAACACACCAAGATGATAGATTAATAAAAGAAGCATATGACAAGGAAAATTGAGTCATGGGAGTATGGGACTAGAGCAATAAAATATGCTAAAGAGCTGACGTAGACTACTGGAGAGGAAATTAATTGTTGAAAGCCCATTACTCATTTGGACAACAGAACATCCCTTCACATTGATATATCATTTCCTTCAAGCCCATATTCCAGATGTTTTGAGCAAAAAAAAAAAATCCCCTTTGAAAAATCACACAGCAAGTCCTATTTCAGATATGCAAAACCCAATAAATGCAATGATATGAAAGTTCAGGACAATCATGCTAGCTCCGACATACCTAACTTCACCAGTGAAAGCACCTCCTTTTTTGACCCAGCAATTTTGAGCCGCCACATGAAATTCAGGTCTCAATGAGCTCTTCACCGTTGAGAGAAAAACAAATGGAGGGCTAACCACAACCTCTGATAGAAGAACAAGTTTTCAGATCATCAATATCAAATGGCCCAAGAGAACATATTTTGCATTCAAAATACAGGAACAAAAGAAACAAAAGAAATTAGTGCAGGATACAAAGTAGGCTTGTGTGACAAATGAAACCAACAAACTCTTTAAAAAAAACAGAGCTCAAATCAAATTAGATTTAGTGAACTTTAAAAAACAATAAGCGAGGTGTTAGATAAAATACATTGGTTAGCTTAATGATTTGGCCCAGATTTAGGGAACCTTGATACTTTAACTAATACAACCACATTTTCTATCTAATTTTTATCTCCTGGAATATCAAATTAAAAATTATAATCCAAATTTAAACTACACCAAATGTTCACCAACACACCTCAACTAACAAAACAAGCAAATAAACTGGCCCAACGGAATGAAAAGTGAAAGAATTCAAGCATTGTATTAAATGTATATCATTCACTTACCAACAACATCTTGGGATGGCACTTGACCTTCATTGAGCATAGACACAATCTTCTTCACTTCCTCAGAAGTTCCATTCTGTATCCAAATTCGACACAAACCAAAAAATTAGGTTTAAACAAATGAACCCACAGATTCCATGCATGATTATCCTTATTGGCAATGAATCAGCAATAAACTCAGCGAACACAATCACATGGCATAAAAGCATCAACGCAAGATAAACAAAACAATAGAAAATAGTATCATGATCCGATTTAAACGGAAAATAAAAATCCGAGATCCAACTCTACCGGTGGATCAACGAATACGATCTGTTTGTCTGCTGAGAAAGGGAAGGAAAATGAAATGGAAACAAGTTATATGGCCGAATGAAACTTCAAATCTTAACATTATTTTGATTTATTTATCGTTTCATTTTCCAGGCAGCCAAACAAATCGCACAGTAATAGATCACGGAAACGGAAAAGAGAAAAGGAAAATAGGAAACTCACGCATTTCCAGTTTCCTCCGACGAAAAACTTTCTGGCCATTGTTGACGATAACAACGAAGACGATAACTCAGCAAAATGATCTCTCTCTCCGATGGTCTCAGATTCAGCTTCTGGTTTATGCAATGAACTGCTCTGTCCTGGTGGTTGTATTTATGGGCTTATTTAAATGAAACTACACTTTTACCCTCGTATGTACGAATATGCTTTGTACATGCGAGGGTATTTTCGTCAATGGATGTAAAGTTGTCGAGGGCTCAAGGATTGGTTACTTGGCCCACGGGTTGGTGTCGCAAAAGTTGGTTCCTATAAGCCCACCCACTGTTTAGAAGATTGCTCCCAAACCTAATAGCATTAAAAAAATATAAATAAAAAATACCAAATATTAGCATTATTATTGTTTTAATTTTTCTATAAGCAACGGACATCATATTTATAAAATTAGGTGTTTTTCACCCCTAGTGATTAGCTCTCCCCTTCAACCTATAAATATCATTTCATATTGTCGATAATAAGGTTCGAAAAAAGAAAATTCAAAGCGCAACAAATGTTTAGCTCAACATGCATTGTTTGTTAACATTAATTAATATCAGTAGTTTTGTAAAAAAACAAATGACATATTAAGAAAAGCTCAAATTTATGTATTCCATCTCATTATTTGAGGTGTTCAGCAAAAATCAATCAATAGTTTAATTTAAATAAATACTGACATTTTTTTAAAAATCGTCCAATTTTAAACCGCTCATTTAATGGTCTAGCCAAATCCAACGTGTGTGCCCAATAGATTGGTCATGGTTTTAATAAGCCCACTGGTAAGTGGTAACCCACATTCACAACAAATTTAACATTTTAAGAGACACCATTATGTATTATAAGATGTACACCAAGAAACAAATGATAATTATAGTATGAATGATCTTGTACTAATGAATTTCTGTAGTTCAAGTGCACTTGTTGAATGCCTAAGTCAATGGAAAAGATAGATATGACACACCATGGATGAGTACTCCATTGTACCTCCATATGTGCTTACTAAATTGCTAAGAAATTCAATATTTTATTATTAGGTGAGAACAATTTTTTGTCATTTTTTTATAAATAAATAAATCAGTAACCGCTTTTCTGTTGATTTTGTCTGTTATAAAATGTTTAGGTTCATTGTTCATCATATTTTCATTAGGTTATTAAAATGAATCATGAAACATTCGAAAATAAAACATTGGACTGCACACAAATTCATCTCGCTTTTTCAAAAAAATACAATAATTTTTTGTCATTTGTTCTTACTTGACTACATTATTCATACAATAATATTTACATTAAATCATTCATTCACAACTATAATGAGAATGAAATTTATGCTAATATTGTATTTTCAAAGAGGTTGAAATGTAAAACTTGATCTCCACAAATATTCAAATTGGTTCCTCAAATTTGTAGACAAAATCGAGAATAAACGGGTTGATTATTATATAAACGGTTTAGTTTGGTGCACAATTAATAAACTAAGGCTACGTTTGATCGTCTGGATTGGATAACTATAGATTGGATAACAACGAT